>VZRN01003035.1:2799198-2813151 GCA_013397935.1 Dasyornis broadbenti | reverse complement strand
TTTGCCCATTTGAGTGCGTCTTCCCAGTNGTTTGCCCATTTGAGTGCGTCTTCCCAGTTTCTGTATCTCAGCTCATGAGCCCTGGGTGTGGGGGGTGTGTGTGTGTGTGTGTGTGTGTGTTAATTTGTGGGTACCTGGCACTTGGCCAGGGTCAAACCGTGACACAGGGGAAGGGAAAAGACAGGTGTATTCCCAATGACGAGCACCAGGAATATGGCTCACCAGGTCTCTTCCAGACGTGTGTCCTCTGATGAGGAATGAAGCTGGAGCAGAGGACAAAGCTCTTCCCATTGTCAGGGCACTGATGGATCTTCCTTTAGTGGTGGGTCGGTCTGTGTTGGGTCAGGAATGTCCATCAGGAGCTCTTCCTACACTTGGGACACTTGTAGGGCCTCTCCCTGGTGTGGATCTGCTGGTGGACAATCAGGTGGGAGCTGTGGTTGAAGCTCTTCCCGGATTCCAAGCAGGTGTAGGACTGTTTGCCGTTGTGGATGCGATGGTGGCAGTTCAGTTTGCAGCTGTGTCTGAAGCCCTTCCCACACTCCCAGGGCCATTCCCCAGAGCCGATCCTTTTGTGGCGGATCAGGTGGTAGTTCTGGCTGAAGCTCTTCAAACACTCCAAGCAGCTGAAGGGCTTCTCCCTCTTGTGAAGCTGCTCAGTGAGCACCAATGAATACTTTAGACCAATGAACATTAAACCAATGAAATGGATTTTTGACTGTATGAAGTTTGGGGAAAATCTTGTAAGCTGCTACTGTCATGTAATGATTTTCTCTGTGCACACACAGGCTACGTGTGGATGAAATAATTTCTGTGCCACATCCTGGCCAGAACAACATCCTGGCCAGAAATAAATTAATGCCTTGACTCTCTAAAATGTTGTTGAAGCATTTTTGTTTTTTCAGCCGTTTCAGTGACAGTATTGCTTAAGGTGAAGAAGTGTGAAATCTGACAATTTAAATCAACAACTTTGGATTCAGATTGTAGTCCAGATACTTTGTCTGTTTTATGTTTTCTGCTCCCTTCAAACCTCCTTTGGCTGCCCTTCAGTATTTATCAAAAATATAAAGTCCAATTCTTAAGTAAGAATTAAGAGATGGAGTAAAACGTACCCTTTGGTATTTCAGTATTTTTCTTTATCTTTTATGCTTGAAGGAGAACCAACATTAATCACAGTGTAATCATCTTACTGTTATTCATCCTTATTTTCATTACATTTTCTTCCCTTAGTGGTGATTTATCTTTGGCAGAGCTCAGCCATTTATGTAAATCAGGCAGTCAGTTCACTCCATCCTGCTTTAAGTTTGTTTGATGGTTTATTATAGGATAAGACTCACGGAAACAAAAGGAGACAATGTGATCCTGTTCTTTTCATGTGGGCTGTAGATGCACTTATATGTCACTATTTGAGATTACTTTCTGTTCATTGTCATGTTTTGACTTGCCATGTAAGAACGGATTACCTGTTGAAGAAATAATACTGGAGTATTGTTCTCTTATTTCACTGTTTTAATTTTCTTGCCCTATAGGAACACAAGCTTTGGCCTTTGGTTATGTGTCCAGGTAGTTTCCTTGGTTTCTTGAACAGACAGTGGCAGATGTTGTAAATTTTTCCACTGTTTCTTCCCAAACTTCAGAGTTTGCATTGTTGCATGTTGCTCTGCAAGTCTTAACAACAAAATGTAAGAACGTTGAACTCTGACACCGTTTCTGTAGTCTTCTTGTGAACTGATAACCTGTTAATAATGGCCTCTTCCCTTCTGGTGTACTCTTCTCAAGGAAAGTTGCCTCTTTTCCTCTCAGGTTAGTCACTTGGTCAATGAGCTTCAATGCCAAGGTCACCATTGCTTCGTCCTCCCACAAATTATAATTACAGTGGGACTCTGCATTCCCTGCTCCTACACAAAGCTGTTCAACAAAGCTGGCTTAGCTCGTCCTTCACCACCTGTAACAGCTCTGTTTGCTAAATCAGCACTCCCCCAGTCATTCACCACACAAAATACAAATGTGCCCCTCGTTCTGTAAGCTGCCTCCCAACCACCTTCTCTTCTAAATGGTTTTTATCCCCCCTCTGTTGCTCACCTCCTGCCTGCTGTTGCTCTCCTTCCCACTCTGATCAAACTCTGGCAGAATTCATATCATTTCTCTATTTGCTGCCCTGTTGTTCCTTTGAATGCTGAAGTCTCTGAAGATAACCCTGAAAAGACAATACAAAAAACAAGGGGGTAGGAGAAGTAAATAAAAAAAAAAAAAACCTTCTATATAAAAAAAACCAGGGAAGGCAAAGTCTCTTAGAACATGTAATAAGTAAAAAAACATAGTGTAGAGAGTTTATATTTCTTCAGATGACTAAATGGGATATTGTACTATATAATAGAAATCACATTTCTTGGAGTTGAAAATGATCTGTGGACTTCTATTAAAATTGTGCTAAAAAATGTGGGGGTTTTTTTGTATAACATCTAAACTTCAAATTCACTAGCATTTTGCTTAAAAATCTTCAACCCTATGTTCACTTTTAATTATTATCCCTTTCTAAGCTATGTTATTCAATGCATCAGCTTTTCAGATTTTCCAGATTAATATAAATTTTAATCTAACAATGACATTAACATATGAAAGATATTTTTATTTTACATTTATGAAATGTGAACTCCATTTGGTACTGCATACCAGCTCCAGGCACGTTGAGACAGAAAAGTGTTTTTCTTATTTCTTTTCCACCCATTACTGTTATTCTGGATGATTTCCCTGATATATACATTCAGTCTTCTTCAAAATACAGAGTTCAAAACAAAAATACATCCCTGCAGACCTGTTCCGCCCGCCATTATTTCTTCAGCATCATCTGCTTTATAAACACAAAAGTATGAGTATGTGAAGGTTTTCTTTAAATTGATCATTTACTTTCTCTGTAAATTATTTCAAATGTAGTCAAAGTACAGTATTTTCTACTAATACAAAGTTGACTACTAGCTAAAAGAAGGACTTAATTTTTGAGAATTTTTTTTCCTACCTCAGGAGTAGAAAAATGGGATTAATATCCCCAAGGCAGTCTGTACTTACAAAATTGTGGAAAGAAAGAGAAGCTGCAAGGTGTAGAGGATGCATCATTGGAAACAAGCAGTTCTTTGTCAAAATGAGTTAGAATAAATTGATTCATCAAAGGAAAAACCATACAGTTCTTGTAGTGGTGAAGTTTGGAAATAATTTTAAATAAGAAAGGACACCTGAAAAGCATGGTAGAAGAGCTAGCTTGAGGATGATGATAGAGAAGTGCAATAACACATTAGAATTGCAACAAAATAAGAAGTTATTTATGCAGAGATTTTAGGTGATTTAAATAATCCTGTGTTGAGTTTGCAGGGGACTTATTTTCTATTTTTTTTTTATTTTCAAACTGAAAATACATTCCTGACTGTATACACATTCGCTACTTTGTATTCTGAAATTCCTGAGATGGGTTAATCTTGAGAAGGACTGTAAGGGACAGTGAGGGGACTATTTCATTTTATCCATGTTCTTTTATGTCTTGTAAATTTGTTACCACAAAATTATTTGCCAAAAGAAAAACGTTTCAAAATTCCTAGTTGGGAACACATTTTGTAGAACCTGACAGTGGTTAAGAGGAAATTTCAGAACAGGATTGCATCATACCCTATTCTACTTGGCTTTGTGAAAACTTCATTTTTAACATGGTGAAAATTAGAGCAGTTGACTAAAAGTACAGACCCAGTGAGTGGGCTGACATTTATTAGCATGGCCCCTGTGTGGCAGGAAAGTAGGTAAATATCTTTAAGTCTTTTATGTCAAAAGAAGCAAAAGGTTACAAATTTCACTTTAACAGGAGCTTTGTCATCTGAAGTAATTCATACACTGATTGGGGCCCAAATTCATCACTGTGTTCAGAGGTGTAAATCTGCAGGTCTGGCACTTAGTGCCCTGTTTCTGATGCTGAGATTTCAGGGAATATTTGTTTCTCACCTCTGCTCTTCTTGGCTAACAGGATTCTGTTTAGAATAAAGCAGTCTGCTGAAGATGAGTGCTCTGAATCTTTTTATTAAGTATCTGAAGCATTACTCATTCTGTGAGGATAAAGGAGGTACTGGATCATTGTAATTTCTTGTATCTTGCCTATTTCAATGTGGTGTCTGTATTTAAGTAGTCTTCACAGCATCCCTTGTTCTTGTAGTTAGGGTAGTTTTGCTTGAACTTGCAAAAACATTGGTGGTTTTTTAGAAGAAACTGTAGAATCATTTTTTAATAATTGTTTTTTAACCATAAATTTTGCATCATGCTAGTATTTTTTTTTTACATGTATATTTTTAGGGTGATTTTCTTTCTTTGTTTCATGTCTTTATTAACAAGACAGAATTCATTACACAAAGGTGTGAAGTTCTAAGAGGTAAAAAGGAGAGGTATTGATGTGACATGCAAGCTCATTGTGTCTCCTGATTTGTTTGGTATAGCTTTACATTTATTTGTACCACTGCCTAGGCAAAGAGATGCTGAGGAAATTGCAACCTTCAGATGACTGAACTTCATTTAAAAAGGACCTGACTGAAGAGGAGAAGAAAAAACATCTCAAGTAGTTTCTTGATTATCAAGTTCATTCACACCGTGTTTTAAATACAAATATTTGAAAAATAATATTCATTACTGTGCATTTCGCCAACTAGTACAGAACAGTTCAAATTAACAGTACAGTTTGCTTAACTAAGAGTAATTTGAAATAATTATAAATGTGCTCAATTATTTCTAGAAATATCAATTATTTACTAGGAAGCTCAAGAGAATATGTTCAGATTAACAGCTGAATGTTCACAAATAGCAGACATGGAAATACAAAGAAGTAAACTCTGTCATTGTTTTTGTGAGATGGATGAGAACAGAGGAAAGATGCTCAGCAGATTAGTACACTAGGGCATGTGGTTTTAGATATTTCTGTAATAATGAATTTTTATGTGATTAATGCACAATAACCTCATCTTACATGTGCACGTAATTGAAAATGGCTAAATGCCATTTAAATTATATCTCTCTATTGTGTGTATAAATTGCACTGAAATCATTCAAAAATTTAGATGTTCTAGAAAGCATGTTGACCTGCCTCAAAAGCAAGGTGACTAAATGGAATTGGACATTTCATTACTTTTTGGCACCCACTCATGAGGTTACGGGCCCTTTACCACAAAGTGATAGCACATGCGTTGAAATACTCACATTTCATGTAAAAAGGAGTAAGTGCTAAGCGAACGTGAGATGTGGGTGAAGAGAAGGAAACTACATGTTGCGAGCGAGGTGGGAGAGACTGGATTAAATTAACACAGAGTTTTCCCCCATAGTTTGGAAATGAGAAGTTGAAGAATCAAGGATTTCTGTCTTCCAGGAGTAGAACTCTTTCTGACCCTTTAAACTAATAATTACTGTGTTCTCCTGCATCTTTTCTGTAAGTCTTGGAAGCTCTTTTATTTCTCTTAATCCAATGGCTTTTCACTTTCTGTGCTCTGTTCTGGAAAAAGACCTAATGGCTAAAAGAACTGCACAAGTGTGTCTTTGAGGGTCACCCAGGGGCCTGCTGACGCTTTATTGTTGGTGGAAGTGCACGAGAAGAAAATGAGGCAGATTTCAGGGCGAGGCACTAGTGGTGCACTTCAACTAACAAGTAACGACAGGAAACAAAATCTAACCCCTGCCATAATATTTCAAAAGTTGTGTCCTGTGAATGGCACCAAGAAGCAGTAAAACTAAAAATCACTCTTTCCTTGACACAAGGCCACTTTACTTGATGCTTCTGTGGATAAAGCTTTCTTGTTTCTTACACGTATTCCATTAAAAATATTAAAAAGGTTTGTAAACTGTTTTTTCCAGGATGAATCTGAAGCTTACAGCCTCTCATTGAAATCTAATTGATTCTGCTTTAACATCCTGTTGTTGATTTGAGACAGTTTCATTACAGTTATTTGGACTGTAACACTCAAGTACGTCTCTAGATGGATTTACTCTGTCCATTACTTTCCTGTGCAGAATACAGCACATAAGGTATCCCGCAGCATTACAAGTGCATTATGATATCATGTGTTTTGTATAAGAAACAGAAAGTCAATTTAAATGAACTGTAACAAAGGTTATGGCAATAAATTCGGTACATAGTTCGATGAATAATGCATTGCTGAAGGTGTTCATAGATATAGAACATCAGCTAATTTTACTCACTGTCACATATTTGTTTTTCACAAAAGAGCAGGAAGCCCCCCAGTTGTCTCCTGTGAATGTGTTGAGGCTAAGTAAAACCCAACTGCCAAATTCAGTCTTAATGAAACATGTCATAAATTCTGGGAGCCATCAGGCATCAGATAGCCCACATTTTAGATCAGTATATGCATATTTAATACATAGTCCTTTTCAATTAGTAAATATTATGCCTTTTCTGAGGTGATGAAGTTGGATTATATGTCTCTTCAGAGAAATGGATGTACACACAGTAACATTAATCTGCTGCTTTCTATTGCAATAATAAGCCTTTAAAAAAAATCTAAAATGAACTTCATATTTTCTAAGCCTTGAGCTCTTGTCTATCTTAACAAAATGACATGAACTGGCTAGGTAGACTTTTCACTATAGTGAAACCTGGACATGAGAAATCCACAGTGCCTTGAGAGGAAAGGGTTGGGCCTTACCCTGCAACTGGTCCATTATATATTTCACCAGTTAGGAGGATAAGAGGAATTTAGTACAAAACTGAGTGTGCTTGAATGAAGTAGTCCTGCCTGATGAAAAAGGGCCTAATCATCGGAATTATGCCTTGCAAGAAAATAGATTTCACAGGATGAACTTCAATTTTCCAGCATGAAACTGTGGAGAGCTGTGTCCAAACTGGTAAACAGATTTTGGCTGTGTATGAGTAGATAGCTTGTAGCTTCCACGGACAGCTACAGCAGGGTCAAACTGTCTGGTCTGTTACAAGTATGATGAGAACAAAAGATAAGGCATCTTGTAATTTTTTTTTCATGCTAAAAGCGAAAACCAGGCTGAAATCCTTCTCCAGCTCTTTTGCAGTGTACCCTCACTACTGCTAAAGACTGACAGCAGTCACCTGTATTTCTCCTTCCTAAAGTCCTGAAATGTAAAAAAATCCCTGACTGAATTTATCTAGTACTGTAGTCTGCATTCTTCTGGCCCTGAATCCTTCTAGTCCCAATACGCTTTGCAATTTACTGCTCCTAGACAACATTTCCTTCCCACTATTCCCAGTACAGAATGCACTCAGGTAGCTGCTTTTTCTCCCTTCTGCAAGGAGAGATGAAAGCACCATTGAGGAAATGTTTTCTTTGCAGAATGTTTTTGCCCTGTTGCGCTATCTCTGAAAAAAGGATGCCATTTTTGAACATTGAGCATAAAATCAGCTTTTTTTCTTCCTCAGGTTTCATAAGCAAGGAAAAATAATCCCCAGAGAGTTAATAATTGCTTCCTTTTCTTTAACTCCTGTGGCAGATTGCCATATCAAGTTTTTATTAGCGAATGTCAAATACGTTTTAGCACAGCAGATGCACGTTGCTGGTCGGAATATAACTCTGACAGTAGTAGCATTTTGATTTACCAAATATTTCAATAAGTTAGGTTTTTTACTGTTTGTTCGCTTAACTAGTGTAAAGTAGCTGATTGAAATTTGACTTGAGAGATGGTTTAATGGTGAGTTCTGGGTGAGGGACTCAGGTGTTTGAAGTATGAGACATCAAATGCTATAAAGACTATTTAATGCCTAGCACCTTTTTAAAAACTTAACTCCTCAGTAGTTTTATTCAATTGAAATTTTCCAGCAAATGCCTGGAGCATGAGATCTAAATTCCACATGTGATGAGCAGGTACTAATGAGAATAAACATGTAAAAATACAATTATTTAACGTGAGTGCAGTTTTGAACTGGTCAGGAAATATCAACTGTTTATTCAAGGTAATATGTATCACTGCTGAAGTAAAAATTATATTTCATATGTCTTTCCATTGAGAACAACTTTATACAAGTCTTGAGACTCAGTTGGTGAAAAATGTTGCAAAACTTAAAGTACAGGGAATTATGATGTTGGTATAATGTAAGATGAAAACTGCAAGGTCATGACTTATCTAAAAGCATATAAACGACTTGCAAAATCGTTAAAATATTCAAACTGAGATAAGAAAAGATAGGTTCTTATCTTTCATGGTTTATCTAACGTGATTTCTGTGGTTTCCAATTTCAGTTCTAATAACACCACATTCTGTTCTAGAATTTTTCATTTTTGAGTAAAGCTTCTATTGCATTTTTTGTTATGAGTATATATATTTTCTTTCTCTTTTTTTTTTTCTAGTTAACTTTCACGCACCTATTGTTTACACTATTTTCTTCCGTCTAGAATGGAAATATTTCTTATACACTGCATTCACAATCACCATCTTCATTATTAATCCTGGAAGTAGCATTACTAATGGGCTCATTATCATTTTTGTCACTTGAAAACATGTTCATTATCTGGTGAGTTGCAATTCTTTTCATATGCATTTTAAGATCCTTGATTTTCTTTCTTTATAATCTTGGTAGACAATTCTTCCTCATGATCTGTAAAGAAGAAAATTTATGAATATATTAAGATCCTCTTTATTCCTTGTGTACTTTTTCATCTGTTATTTGTCTGTCTATATATGCTTATGACAAAAAAATTTCTCTAGCACTTTTCAGTTTTGTTTTTTTTTTTAATTAGAATTGTTAAATGCTTAGGTTTTCTTTGTTGAACTGGGTATTTCACTTTGAAGGTCTTTGAGGTCAACGAAAGAAAAGTTATACCAAGAAGAAATATGTATTTTACACTGAGCACTCCCTCTTACCATATCAAACCCACACTCACATGTAATTCACCCGTTGTAAGGTATCTTTAGAAGCGCCTTACATAAAATCTAAATATTTTCCTCTTTTGGTGCAGTTCTGTTGACTTGGAGTTGAGTCTATGTGCGCTTTGTTTAGTGCTTATAGATAGGTCAATTATAGGTGCTTCAAAAGAAGAATTATTTCAACTGTATGATCTGGTCCTCACTCGGTGTTCAAGTACAACTGTGGACGGAGATGCACATGTATGCACTTATAGACGAATTAAAGAAAACCACCCAAATATTTGTCCATTGTCTTCTGGAGGAAACCTTCTCATTTCTTCTGGACTAAAGCAATTGACGTTTTACAAAATTTTAATTGTAAGTATGGGTCATAAAATCAAAAGTCCAGGTGCTGCTTAGTGTAAGTTGGCTGGTAACTTAAATGAGAGAGATTAAAGACATAAGCTCAGACAATTTCACTAATAAGGTGTTAGATAAGCTCCCCCCAAACCCTAGTGAATTTTTTACATACAAGCTTGTAAGTTTTTAAAGTATGACATTGTAATGCTGGATAGAAATGTATGATTCAAGTTATTTCAAATTTATTAGTATAACTTAATGGCTAAGGAAATACTCTGGAGTCCATAAAGTATTGAATGTAGTCAAATAAAATAACTTTTTATTGCAAAGAATTACTGGGAATGTGAGCCTCTCTTCTAGTAGAACTTGAGATGTATAAAGATATTCTGTCAGCCTAACACAAATATAATTTCATTAATTGACTAGCATCATATATTTGTAGAATATCTGTCTGGAAAATAGTTCTAGATGATTTGTATAAAATGAGATTTATCCTAAATTAAACACTCGTTAATCAATCATCCTCATAAAAGTATATGCTTGGCTTTTAATATTTGCAAGGAGCAGAGTCAAATGGTGTTCTCTGAAGTGCTCTAATTTTACTTCAGATGAAACATTTTACTTCTAACTTACTTCTTTTAAAAAGATGTATTGCAGAAACCTGTGATGATTTGTCAATCATTCCAAATCCTGAAATGTGACAGAACAGATACTTTCCTGCTCTGATAGCATGTAATAATCATGAAGAGTTCAAGAAAAGACAGACTTGATAGTTTATCTTAGTTTGTTAGCATGGCAATTAAAAGAAGAAATTTGAGAAAGAAATGCCCTAAAAGAAGAAAACAAAACCTTTTTTTTGTTGGATATGAAGTAGCATCCAAAATAAACCCACCTATTAAACAAATGTTCAAACAGATAAGAAGACTTTTTTTAATATTTGTCCTGTCTTTTTTCCTTTTTTGTCATCAGTTGAAGACTAAGACTGTACTGAGGGCCTTCAGTGGGTCACTATCAGCAGTCGTCTCTAAAACAGCAGTAATTTTATATGAGGCTGTCGTATGGAAACCTGTAAGGAAGCTGCAGTTTTAAGGGAGTAAATTGTTTTACCGCAACCCCACCCCTAGTTTAACAAGAATGATCACAAATGCTTGGGTTTGGAGAACAGAAGTAAACACAGGATGAGATACTCTAGTTCTCTCTTCCTTTTTGTTTGCTTATTGGCAACTGCTTTCTGTGTTACCAGCTAACAAAGTAACAAGGGACATCAGATCTGGGGTCTTTTCCCCCATTTTCTGGGCAGGATTTTTCCTTCCTGCTAAAGAAAGGTTTGGGGTTTGTTTCCTCTCTATTGCAAAGGAATTTGTGGTCTTTGGTGGTTTGTAGTGTTTTTTTTTTGTTTGTTTGTATTTTTTTGGTGGTTTTTGTTTTGTTTGTTTTTTGTTTGGTTTGGATTTGTTGTTTGGTTTTTTGTTGTGGTTTTTTTGTCTACTTTGGTTCGCTTTTTTTTTGTTCGCTTCTTTTGTTTGCTTTTTTTTTGTTTGCTTTTTTTTTGTTGTTTGCTTGTTTGCACTTTGTTTGTTTGCTTTTTTTCCTTTGCTTCTTTGCTCAGCAGATGTTGGGGACGCTGGGTAATCCTCTTGGGTGTCCAGCATGTGGTCTACGAGCAAGTGCCAGCTGATGTTAAGGATGTCCTGCCTAACAGTTTAAGCTGAGTAAGGGCTTTAGTGGTAGGAGCTATGAGACACCAGCAATGCAGGAGATCAGCAACAGGAATGAGTAATGAGGCTCTTATCTGTTTTTCTTCTAGATTTAGATCTTGTTAAGACACAGCCCCTAAAGTTGTAGTCACTGATCACAGCAAGTAAGCTTGTGAGTTTCTTTGCCCTCCTGTGTGTAATTTTCTGAGTTTTTCTGTGTTTAGTTTGTGATGTTTCGTATACTCTTTTGGTATCTGAACTCTGATTCGAGTAAGAATTTATGCAATTATGTGGGCTCAATTCAGGTCAAGATGATGTCACATACTGCAGGAAGGTGATTGATTGTTTCCCTTTCACTTCCTGCTTTCTGTGCGATGGACAAATTTTGCTTATAGAACAAATTCCTGAACTGAACTCATTCTGACACCAGGAGTAGACCTACATTAAATCTCATCTGACCTATGCTACGATTGGTAAAAATCCCAGGTCAATCACCCTTTTTTATGACCTACTTTTTTCTCTCTCACTCTCTCACACACACACTCTTACATATTTGTGTGCAGATTTTACCATCACTACCGTTGCTGATTCTACAGTATGGCTTCTGGATTATTCTTAATGCCACATTTATCTTAGACTCCAACCAGACTGTTTTTCTTTCTCCTTATTACCTTCTAATGTTATATCCTAAGTTCTTCAGGAAACAGTCAAGTGTTATCCCTAATCCAGTTGTTTTTATTGGCTCACACTTATTTCTTTCAACTGAGGTTTCATGATTCGAAGCCTGACTTCTCCATCAGAATGTTGTGGATATGTTGATATTGGGGGTTTTTTGGGTTTTTTTTTCCCTAAGACTAGGAAATAGATATATAAATTACGTGTCTTCTAGTGGTGTGCAAACTGTCCACTGACTTCAGTAATACCATGAAAGTTTGTATGCATGAAACATGAGAGATTAAAAAACTGGAGAAGGATTTAAAGGAGATCGAGATTTTGTGCTAAATGGTCAGCACCTTTTCCAGAATAATCTGTAATAGAAGCACAAATAGCGAGAAGAAAATATACTCAAAAGAAAATTGTATCAGTAAAACTATACAAAAATAGGCTATGCAAAGTATTGTACTCAGCTGGTAATACACACAGATTTTATGGTCAGGAATTCCATAACTTTGCATAGCAGATAGCTTCATACAGCAAGACATTTCTATCCTCAAAAAACTTGTTTTAAATTCACAAACATAGCCTCTCAACAAGAGAAATTAATTGGAATACAGATGAAAAATATAAACAAATAAACCGTCATGGGATCTGCAATTTTCAAAGCAAATTGCAATGATTCCTTAGAGATATGTTGGAGAATTGTGATGGAACAAGTAAAGGTCATGGTCTTAATGATTTGAAGTAGGAATCAATTTCTAACCATGATACAGCTCTAGTTAATGAGTAGTTAAAAACAATATTTTAAAACAAATGTTAGAAATAGGGAAAAAATTATTCTAACAGGAGAAATGTTATTGTAAGGTATAAATCTTGGCACCTCTCATGTGCATGCTTGGGAACTAAACTAGCTGCACTAAAGATGCTCCCAAACTTTGTTTCATCTTGTACACTCTCTCCAAAAGGAATTTCTTCAGTTCAAGGAAAGGTTCCCATAACTTAACCACAATTTTGTGCCGTGGTCTTGTTTGGCATTGCACCTTCTATTTTGACTTCTGAATGGGAAAAGTCGAACTTTCTATAAATCCCAACAGAAAAAGCAACACTCTGCTTATCCTTTGGTGAATCAAACAGCTGGATGGTGCTTGTGCATTTGAAGCCTCCCTGTGTTCGAATGGTTTAACATGGGGCTGAGGGATTGATTATATCCCTGTATTTTGCCAAAAGCTATGTATAGGAAATAACCTTTTTCCAGTCTGCAAAAGGTACCTCAGAAGCAGTTAGTAGAAGCTTGCTAAATGGTATTTGTTTTTTGAAAGCCTTTTATTTTCTAGCTGAATCCCAGCCTTACTATTGATAAGCTATTGTACTGTGCAACATGAAATATAAGTAATTTGAAACTATTTATGTCAGTATATAATACTGTGATCAGCTCATGTTTGCAGTGTAATAAAAAAGTCACCTAGATATTTACATGGAATTTATTTTAATAAATACATTATTGAGTAACATATATTTTACCTTATTAGTCTCAAGGTGAGCTGAAACTGTATTGGCAGCACAGTTTTGCGTTTATAATGTGCAGCTTTCTGAAATTAATCACTTTTATCTGTGTGTTCTTAAACATCTTTGGCCAGGGGAGTGGATGCTATTCATCACTCTGAAATACTGTATTGTTGTTCTCCTGGGCACTGTTCAACCACGGTGTACATGGCATGCCTTTTAAACAATTATCTCCTGATCTTAGAGACAGAAGGGGACTAGATCATCCAAACGAGGTTCTTTTATGATTGTTACTCCAGAACACGGAGTTTTGACAGGGTACATGTGCAAACACCTGCTGCTGAAACTCCTGTGGCTTAGTGAGCCGTTTGCTGTGCTGTCACTGCCCAGATCAGCCCAGCTTTCCAAACGGAGCTTTTCTCACAGCAAAAGAGGTGCTGGCAGGGGTGTCCTTGCCATCTAGGGTGGTGAGAATTTGTTGACCTTCAGTGTCCACTCACAGGGCTTCCTCTGGGGGTGCTCATGACAAGTCCAGTGGTGCTTGGGAGAAAGGTTTCAGTCGTATAATGCGTACTAGGTGTGGCAAAGAAAATGACTGTTTTAATTTTATGATACAGGTTTGATTTGCAACAAATAGACAAAGCTCGGGAGAACTCTCTTTGCATGATTAATATACTTTTTCCCTGATTTTCTCTCTTCTTATGCAGCACCAGAGGATGATAAGTGTTAAATGATTACAGTAGGTGGGATGATACCTTAGTAGTTCTTGTCCTGTTTCAGAAGCCTGCCATGGGAGTGACAGGCAGGATGGCTTTGCTTGCTTTCTGTCTACCAGAAATCACTTGCTCCAGCGTGTCCAAATGGTCCCTTCATAAAATCTGTGCTGAAGAGA
>VZRN01003035.1:2762906-2799115 GCA_013397935.1 Dasyornis broadbenti | reverse complement strand
AAAAAAAAAAAAAAAAAAGAAAAAAAAAAAAAAAAATCACCAAGTTATTTGTGATTCTACAGAAGCTGCTAAGCATGGTGATACTGCTGTAGCAGAACTCCTGGCTTCACAAAACAAAACTGTTGCCAGAAACATTCAAAAGTAAGCACCAATTTACTGCTAACAGGAAATAAGTAACTTGGTGATTTTTTTCAGCTCAGACAGCACCAGTGAGAGAGATCTATGCCCACTAAATACCAACATTTTGGTCCTGTGTGCTCCAAATAAAAAAAGATGCGTGTGGTAGCAACAGTGGTCTGTAGGTGAGTGAGAGTAGGGGGAACAATAATAATTCTGGTGCAAAAATTGGAAGTGAACCAAAATTACAAGTGTGCGGTGTGGGGGACTTGACTTTTTTCCTGTTGAACAAACAACTACCCATCCAGAAGACAGATTCTGCTTCTCCTGAAGTCCCAGTAGTACCAGTGAATTTACTGGCATGAAAACCAAGAAAGAAAAACTAAAGCAAAGTACAGTTATCCTAGTGAAAATCTGAGTTTGTAATGGGGTGGATGCCAGATCTGTGCCACAATATTGATCAAATTATTTGCTTTGTAATTAATCTAAACAGCAGAATTTAATTTTTTTTCCCCAGAACTTTACAAAAAAGCTTTAACCCACAAAAAGCAAAATTGCTCCAAGTGAAGTGCTTTACTAATAGATATTGTGTAACATGTCTGCAAGCACTTCTCCCTGCTATTTGGACCTTCACATATGATCAGCTATATTCAATTACGTGGTCAGATTTTGGCATGAAATATTTTAAACAGTCAGAAATATTTTCCCTTGAGACTTAAAAAGACCAGAGTCTTTCAACATAAAAGAAAACAAAACAAAAAAATTCCTGGATTTAGATATCTAGGCATTCCAAATCTGCAATTAAGATTTGATCACTGGGCTAGAGGCTGCAGCAGTTGTGAGAAGTCTTAGCTCTTTTGAAGTGTCACAGGCCTAACAGTTGGCATCGTAGACAGCATATATTCAAAATCTGGAAAGCATGTGACAGCACATCACATAAACTATAGCAGCAAAACTGTGGCTAAATAATATTCATATAGTTTACAATGTCTCCATGTGAAGTAAGCTGATGCTGTTCTGAGACTGTGAATAAGACAGATTTTTAAAATAACCAGTGCAGTAAGTCTGTATTTAAACACAGAGTTGCTGCATTCATCTAAAAAGGCAGGTCAAAAAGTGCCGTAATGGCCACAGTAAGGATTGCATCCATGAACTTGCATCAAACTCTTTCAAATAGCTATTTTTACCTATATTTCCTTTGATCTGGCTTGCACTAGATAAAGACCTGTGACTTCAAGTGTGGGTTTGTTGTGAGTTTTTTTTTTCTTCATTGAATTTTTTTTCTTCTTAGAAGGCTTGATGAAGTCAGGACCATCTTTCTTGACCCTTTTTAGTACTTCTGGTATTGAAACAGTTATTCACATTATCACATGTACTGAAGATCTCTAAATGTCAGCTATCAAATTTGCCTGTCACTTACCTCGGAAGTACAAAAAAAAAAAAGTTGAAGAAAATTTGTCTGAAAGACAATCTCTTCAAGGTTGCTTATTGCTCAGTCAGTGAAAACAGAAAAATATAATGCACATTATATAGGTTGGGAGAATTAACCAAATCTCTGGCAGAAGCAGCAGGAAATCAGGAGGTAGAAGATAACACGACCAAAAAGGAAGAGCCAGTGGAGTGGCAGCACAGAAATTAGGATCTCACCAGGGGCCTGTTCCATACTCCTTCATGCACCTAGATCTGGGTGCAGCAGGAGCAGCAGCCCGTATAAAATCTGTAGCAGCAGTGGCCACCACGTTAGAAAGAAGCCACCCCCTTTTTCTGGGACACCCTTTATTACACAGTTTATGTCCCATGTGAGGTAGAACCACTGCTGGAACAGCGTGCACCACAAGCATTCAGCAGCCTTTGGGGGTCAGGCTGAGGGAAGAATCCTGAAGTGTGATGTTATTTGTGCCAAAATCAGCGTTTTAACTATTGATGTTACTCCTTAGAAGGGGAAAAAGTTAAGAGGAAATGAAAGTTGGTGTGTTGCTTGTTGGTTTGACATTGTATAAAAAACCCCCAAAACTATATAAGGAATTACATACAGAGGATTGCAGCACAACTGCATTATTGATGATTCTTTGATCTATGATCAATTTTCATAGCAAACTGTTGACCTGCATGACACTATTTCTTGTTGCATCCAATATTTGATGGCTACACTATCTGAAAGAGCCTTACTCTCAATTATTCCCTCTTTTTTTTTTTCTTTTTTTTTCTCCTATGCTGAACTCGTTATCTTTGTTAGGTTTTTCTTGAGAGCTGGTTTTCTCCATGGGAGTTCTGTGGTTTTTAGTTCTAGTGTTTTAAGTCAGATTATGAACGAATGATTAACACCAGAATAATACAAGTTTGAATTAGAGTAGAGCCAGGGAGCTTGGCACCAGGACTACTATTTTTTCAATAGGTTGTAGAGGGAATTAAATTCTTAAAAAGTTGTATGGTATCCTCTTTCCTGCTGTTTCTGATGTGTTGTGTGGTTTTTTCCTTCCAGTCTCCCCGTTAATGAAAGGTATTAGTTTAGGCCTCAATAGAAAAGGAGGGAGAAAGACAGGGAACTTAAATTTCTTTGTGTCCCACTCAGTATTTCTAACTGTAGAGTAAAAACAACGTAACCTGCCTCTTGTTCAGTGATGCATAGTCTAGGGGTCGTGTTTAGGCCCTAATTTCCTTTTAAAAACAAAGTCTGTATCACCTTCTTTTACATCTTTCTCCAAATACGCATTAAGGCTGAAAATGGAGAACAAATTATTACATATTCCCTAGGAAATAATGCAATAGGAATGTATTTGATTCTGCAGCCCTAATAACTAAGGAAAAACAGTTGCCTGAATAAGAAATGCAAAAATTATACAATTTACAGGTATAATCTTTAATAAGACTTTTGGATCAATGAAACAAATTCTAAGCAGAAAATTATTTTTGTTTCTATTGTTAAAGTGCTTATTACAGCATCTTTTTATAATTCGTGGAAGTTATTTGCAGTGTGATATCCAGAAATAGCAGCAGTCTATTTATGTGAATCTAGAGAGAAATACACACATGACTTGGGTTAATTTGAATTATTAGGCTGGTTTTTAGGCTGAGAAATGTAGCAGATGCTTACTCTTAATGGCTTGAACACAGAGTTGAGTGGCGGTGCATGGATAAGTGGAGTACACTTAGATAAACCAGCAGCAGAACATTAAGGCTCTCTATTTCCCTCTTTAGTGGAAGGAAAGTGCTGCTGTATTTCGTAATGTAAATAAGCTTGAAATAATATCCCTGCCTTGTTTTCATAAGTGCAAATACACTCACATATTCTTTTACAACGTTCAGTACTATCAAGAACCACATAATTTTTTTAATCACAATAATTAAGCTACTCCTTCTGAGATCTACATTTTTTTTTTATTTTCTGAAATAGTATCTAACTCCTTTTTTTTTTTTTTTTCCTTCTAAGAAGATGTTTAAACATGGATCTCAAAATGTGTAGTTTGTACAGTATATTCTCTGGGTGCTGCTACTGTATTGGTGTTCAGTGAATTTAAAATAACCTGCAAACACAAATCTCCATTTTTTTCACCGTGACCTGCATTTTGCATATGGGTAGAACAATTCCAGGAAGTGCAAGCATAATGGCGTTAGTGGCAAACTGTGGTTTGGGTCTTCCCTCTCAGGTGGTATTGCTCTTAAAATCTTCCTTTTATACCAGTGTGCCCCTTTTTAGAGGAATACGTTCTTCCGCCCATTACTCATTCTGTCCTTGAAAGGCAAACTAAGACCTTGTAACACTCTAAGACAACTAGTAAACAAAACTTAGCTTTTTTAAAGACCATTGTTTCTAGGGTTGGCTAATTTGACAAGCACAGGACAATAAAAGGACGAGTGCCAATCTGTGGTCCTTGACTGTAGCTATCTTCAGACAGTGATGGCAGGTGAAAGTATTGAGAATGTGCGTAACGTTTCAGCACCCAAAATGCTCAAGTATCCTCAAAAATCTAAATACAATATCACATTGTTGATTTCAATATCTTTATGAATGCCTCTGACTATTTTTTAAAATACATGTTTAGAACTGTGGAATGCATGTTTTCCCTGAGTTCTCAGGAGCAAACATTAAAGATGAAAACTGGTTTGTGTTTACTCTACATACAGGCACGGTGAAAAGGGAAGCAACAAGCTCACTTCTCATGTGAAAGCATCTTTGTTACTCTATTAGCATTTTACCCTTGTAAATGCGTATTTCATGTAATAAACACATCTCACTGTGCCTTGAGAATAGTGATCGCTCATCTAAAGTTGGCTCAATGTTATTCTTTCAATTTCTAGACTTGACTAACTGCCAGGATATTTTCCTGTTTTTCTCTATTCCCCCAGCTAGGATCTGTTATATGTTGGTCATAAAGGAAAACAGAAAAGTCGCTCGTGTTTTCTCCATCTGGATATTTAAATTAACCAACCTGTGCTGGGAAAAACAATACTTTTGTTTTTGAGGGTTGGGAAGAAATGAAATTTAAACTTTACATCTGGTAGCAGAAGTTTGGGACCCTATTAATCATATCTGTCCTCAGGAAGGCAGCAGTCCAACACGACAGTTTGCAAGGAGACTAATAAATTGCATGGAAGTGTAGCCCCAGGCAGGAATGGATGGATAGGAACTCATCTCCCGTGCATTTCTCTTTGCTGCTCTCGTTAGTAAACAGCATTGTTTGCTGTGGCTCTTCTGGGAAGAGGGCAGAATTGTCAATAACACGTTAACATAATTCCCCAAGGAATCAGGGGCTGGAGGGACAGGGCTGCTCATCCATTGATTTGTCACTATGACTGTTGTTCAACTAGAGTACAGGTATTTAGGACCTGTAAGTTTTGAAGATGTAATTAATATCTGCATTTAAACCACAGTCCTTTGCATTCATCAACCACTTCACTAAATCAAATGCTTTAAGCTGTGGATCTTTTGATCTATTTGTTCCAAATTTCTAACAGTTACTTCTCTCTTTAGAAGGAAATGCACTGTTGCCTGAGGTTTTTAAAATACAAGTGCTTTCCACAAAGCTGCACCCCAACCACTTTTTCCCTACTTCCTGTAGGAATGAGGCTATAATAGAATAAAGCCTGTTCATCGAGGTTGCCTCAGACTATGACGTTAGAAGCAAAAGGCACTTTTTTCCCCGGTTCTTAATGTGTATATATACACACACAATTGGATACATGTGTATATAAATACTTATCTTTATGCACACCTCTCTGTGTACTGCATCTCCATGGCCCTTTAGCTGGAAAAGTTCAGTTCCTGACAAAATACTTGAAAAGATTAATTATTTTCTTTCCAAAGATTACTGTGGTTTGACCTTGGCCTATCAGTTCTTTGACAGATTTGACTTCAATGCTCAGAAAACAAATGTCTCTGCCAAAACCACGTTCTAAAACATAACTGACAGCTGCTTTCTTTCCAGATCTTGCCTATGAAATAACTCTTGAGAGAAAACAAACAAATGTAAACCTAAAATGCAGGAGAAATTTACTTATCTTGGCAGAAACTTGGAGATTATTAATAAACTGTAGAGATTGACTGTACTTGACAGGGACGCCAGGAATAGTGATTTCTCTTGAAGAGCGTTGCTAACAAAATGCAGTGTTTGTTTGAAAAGTTTCTTTTAATTTTTTATGTACAAGATGTTAACTATATTATCTCAACTGACTTTGGAGTTCTGGTGCCTCTGCAATGAGTCCTCCACCTGGGAGACCCAAGATAGTTTTGTTTGTTTAGTGTGTCTAGTTGGTTTTGAATGTCAGTATTTAAAAGGGTTTTTTGGGTCATATGGTGTAACTAAAAGCTACATAATATTTTTTTCTTGTGGTTTTGTTTTTTCTTTTTTCTTTTTTTGTTTGTTTGTTTGTTTTTTTGTTTGTTTGTTTTAATTTCATTAAGGGAAGGTTAGTTGTTCCTTGGTCTAAAGCCCCTATACCACCCTAAAGAAGTCTAAGGGCAAGTCTCAGGAGTGTCTACCAAATCTCCCAAAATTTGTCTCGCAAAAAGAATAAATGGCCTGAAACTGCTTTTGCCACTTCTAAAATGCTCACACTTATATAAGAAGAATTAACCTTTTTTCTTACATGGACACTTTCAATTTCCTCCAGTGTCCTTTCCCATCTATAATCAGAAATTACTATGTAGATAAGGGTAATAAAAACCCTCAGAGCAGTCAGGGAAAGTAACTTTGTGGTATCACTGAGTATAACTGTAGAAACATGGCCTTGTTTATTCCCACCCTTCTTTCTTTCCCCTAATTGTGAGAGAAATGTATTTTTACCCAATAATTAAATTATTCCTGTTTATCTGATACTTCATAATGAAACTGATTTTAAAAGTGAGATCAAAGACATGTCTATTCTGCTTGGAGATAGCCTAGCACCAGCCTTGCTGCTTCTAGGTCTGAGAAGCAGTGTGGGTACAAGGGGAGTGATTCCAGGTCATGAGTTGATATTTTCTCCAGACGCAGTATGCCAGAAATATATCCACAGTACCATGTGGATGTAACGGCTGAAGAAGTGGAATTGAAAAACGAGCCCCTTTTGCAGCACCTGTGTGGTGTAGGACCTATTTGGAAAGCAGGAGTAGAGTAACTAAATGTCTGTCTCTCCCAGTGCTGTCCCAGTGACTAAGCGTGTGCTTGTCAGTAGAATTAGGCTGTGTGCTGTTTGAAAGTAGGATTTAAGTTCTTACTTTTATGGTTGCTTTACAAGAATATTATCTAGGGCTCAAGTAACAAACTTGAGAATCAAAGAAGCTTGATAGAAACACTAATCTCTAAAAGTTTGGATGACCTCTGGACCAGCACTTGGAAACTAGAGTCAGCACACTTTAAAACACATCACACATTTCAAACCCACTAAAACTTCAGATAAAAACACTAGTAAATCCCAATTTCAACTCCAAACACTTTTGAACAGCTTCAGCCTCGCTCTTTTAATGCTGTCATACTATTTTAATCTCTATTTTCCACAGGCACATAGAAGACTGCTTCTCTTCATGCCTAAAAGAGTTTCAGCTTTGATAGGATTGAGTAGTCTAGTTGATGCTTAAAAAGAGTTGCTATCCAGAAAAGGGTTATTTTCTTCCCTTGCCACTTACTGTCTCACGGATCTTGACACAGTAATCATTACTAGAGGATACAGGTCATTTAAGGGGGAAATAGGGGTATCTGCTTTCTCGGCTCACACAGTTGCCTTGCTTAATGCCTTTGTACATGACTGTGAGAGATTCAGTTCAGCTTCGTTCTCTAGCTGAGGTGATTCTCATGCCCCTCTTGGGTTGATCGTAGTGATTTTTATGTAAGACACTTTCCGTAATTTCTTTCATATTAAGAGAAAAGGGGGAAACTATGAGTAGCTAAAAGGGAGATTAAGATATCATAGTCTCATGCACATCACTGGGCAGAAGAATCCTATCTTTTATTTACTACTCCAAAGCTGATTCAGAACTTTAAAAAGGTCACTTAACTTTACACTCCTCTTGCACTAATTTGAGCTCCTTTCTCTATTTTCCTCTAGCAATAAAGGCCTTAATCACAAAACACATCATGTGAGATCTTCTTTCACACAGCCAAGATAAAAAAAGATTCATTATCATCATTTCCACCTTTATCTCCCCCAGCCCTGCCCTCTTTAATGAGCCTTTAGCCCCACTATGAAACATACAGTCTATCTCAGTTTTATAATTATGACTTATGGATTTTCTCTTGGTGCTTTTAACAGTGTTGCTGGCAAATTTCTAACTTATATCCTTTAGTCCAACTTGAAATTAACGAGTAGTTCCAGAGAAAGAAATCCATTTGCCCTGTGCTGAAGCAGTCTACCAATCTCAGGAAGAAATCCTCTGAGAAAACAAAACTGTTTTCCTCTTCTTTATCTGAAAAGGAGCACCACACATACTCAAGTAAAGGGTAGCTCTTTCATCTCTTTGCAAGCACCAAATAATATCACCACCAGAGCAGTGTGCTTGGGATTGTAGGGCTTGGGTTTGGGGTTTGGCTTTTTTGTTTGGTTGGCTTTTCTCTTGCTTGGTGGGTTGGTTTATTTTGAAAGACCATCAGCAGGACTTGGATGGCTGTTCTAGTGACTTTTGCAGTCCTTTATCTCCCCCAGGAAGCTGCCCCACCTGAGAGAGGATCGACATCGATGCCCAGGAGTTTAGGGAACGCCATGGGTCTGGCAGCAGATGAAGCTGAGGCTGAGTGGTCAGCTGGGCTGGGCTGCACATCAAATGCCATCCCCAGCCTGAAGTGAGAGTGAGTCACATCTCCTCAGGCAAAGACTACTGGGAAAGGAAACTCTCTTTAATCTGTTACTTTACGTTTAAGGGGAAAGGGCAGTTTGCATGGTCTCTGTAAACAACAGCATTTCTCCAAACACAGGACCTTTAACAGTGATGTTTTCTGCAAACAGTGAAACCCAACCCAAAGCTGCTTGCTTGGGTTGAGAAGGGTCAGCAATGTAGCTGCAGGCTGTGACAAGGTAATTAGCTATTTGGAAAAAAAAAAAAAAGGAAAAGTGATCCATCTGACAGAAGCTGTAAGACAAGAGCAGGATTTTAAAGGTAAGTGATTCAGGTTTAATGGAAGATCTGAGCTGAGATGTTTTGATAGTCAGATACAGTGTTTTACAGCTTCTGCTGTTTGAGTGGGTGTCCATGGAAATTTGGAAACATGTGGAACTGGTTGTAGCTATGTATCTTTGCTTCTTAGATGTCCTTAACGTACCAAATTGGATTGTACTTGTCCTTTAAAGGCTAGCAGATTAGACAGGAGAGTTGCTTGCATTTCAGGCTCAGATCCTCTTCTCACAAAGGCTGCCCCTGCAGCCCACCATCCCCATGCCAAGAAAGAAGCTGGCCACAAACAGACGATTCAGTGATTTTTGGTTGCTTGATTAGCTCATAATGGCCTTTTTCTTGCAGGAACCATCACCATCAGGGGTGTGAGGGAGAAGGGCAGATCAGAGGCAGTGCTTAAGTAGCAGATACTGCTGGAAATTTAGGAGTGTTCTTGGGGAAAGCTTCAGGGTGATGCTAGGGTGACCGTAGCCATGATCCATTTTACATATAGCAATGTGCTAACACTTAAACATTTACATTTTGGAGGAATCTGCTTTGGATAGCCGTAATACTGACGTTCCTACAATAGCAATTCTCATTCTCCGGAAAAGAAGAGCTAAACCAGAGATGAACTGGAGAGAATACATTCAAATGTTATTGTCATCTCTCTGCACTTCTGTATGGAGATGAGTTAAAGCAGTGGAAGGAAAATTAATAATAGAAGTTGAGCTTGGCGAAGCTGAGATGCGAGATGGATCTTTCAGAGAACAGTACAGGATGTCTTAGTCTTTGTGTCTTTACTGAGTCTCAGGGGAAGCAGCGCATCTTTGTTGTTTCAGTAGTCTGAGGACAGGGGGCAGGAAAACAGCCATCTTAGTCCAGTAACTTTTAGGCACCATTTTTCAGCTGAAAGGGTGTGAATACAAGAGGTTTTCCCCAATTAATACTGAGGCTTGCTCATGTCATTACTTGTTTCTTTCAATGTTTACAATAGTGTTTAGCACTTGCTATATCTGTTTAATGTTTTCCTTGTGTTTGGATGGTAAACAGATTCACAAGCCAATCTTGTGGATTAGTTAATTTCTAAACACCCTTGATGAACTCTCTTTAGAATTCCATTTAACAGAACCGTAATTACTCTACTTCTGTGTGCATGTACAACACCTGACAGGCTGCTGAGGCTCTGATGTAAGCCAAGGACATGGGAGGAGCTGAGAGGTTTTATTCCTCTTGAAGTATTACTATGCAGTTTTACAATGACATAATTTCTGAGCAGGAAAAAAAAAAATGGCAGCCATGGTTTGCCGCTGTAAAAAAGTAAGAGGGTACATAGCTTAAAGGAGTGCAAGGACCCTGTCTCTTGAATAGAAAAATGAAGAAAATATAATACTTGCCTTGCTTTCTTACTATTCTGTGGCAAACTCTCCAGTTTTCTTATCTGGAAGATGTGGATAGCAACACTTCCCTTCTTTAGTGATATTTTGAGAGCTGCAAGTAAACAACCTGGATATAGACTCTTTGGTTGGTAATATTTTCCTGTGAGCATGTTCTTGTTTTGCCCGAGCTCTCAGTGAGAATACATGGAAAATAAGCTTCTAATTCATCACCACCAAACTCTCTAGAAGGAGAAGTCATAATCAGGTGGGACGTCTTTTTGTGCCAGATGTTCTCCTTCAAGAGTTTGAAAACTGTTCGTAGTGTCATCATCCAGAGTGGAAGTCGGTGTTTTTGCTGATGAGGGTACTAGAATTTGTGATTGCCTTTTCACATAGTCTTAATGATCTTGAGTCGAGCATGGACTTTCAAAAACACAGTCAAGCATCTAATTATATTTTAGACAACTGGATACTTTTAAAAGTCATATTGAGTCATTCTACTTGAACACGTACAGCTTAGATCATCACTGTGTCTTAAAAGAGAGGCCGTTTAAAAGTTTCATTTTCATTCATACAAACATGAAGAAACTACAGAAATGCCCCTGGAAGGACTGTATAACAGGTTTTATTTCTTGTAATCAATAAACTATTCACACATCCAAAGGAGCAACCATAGAAACATCCCACGGAGCCAATTATACATACCCATCCACCCCCTCCCCCAAGTTTAACTAGATCAACTTCTAGGTCATTGACTTAAGGGATCTAATTTGCTTTTGCACTGATGTTACTTTAGGAGGCAGGAGCTCTGTGCAGAGGTCTTGGTGTAAATGGCAGTCAGATTTGAGAAGAGCCAGCACCTGAGTTTAGTCTTGGTTTTGGTAGCAGGAATAAATATAAAGCATCTCTGTGAAATCCAGTGTGCCTTATTCTCTGTTACACTAAGGCCACGTCAAGGACTTTTCATCAGTTCCTAAAGGAGTTTAACTGGGATTGGTTACTGTCAGTAGGGTAAGATTTTTAAGGAAGGAGAACGTAAATTTAGGAAAACACAGAATTTTCGTGTCTTCTCCTACATGTTTAAAAATATATATATTAAGACCAACTACATTGTTACAAAATAGATTAAACCAAGACATTCAAATACACTGTAAGAGCATATTTGCAAAGCAAATACAAACAATAAGTGATGAATGTGAAACATCTGTAGTCAATTTAAAAAGGATCAGAAAATTATTAGTAGTCTCTGAAATAGGTGGAAAAAACTTTTACATACAAATTTCTTATTTTGAATATAATTTTTAATGCAATGCATTTGAATATAATACATAATGCATTATGTTTATAATTCTTTTGGCTTTGTATTTGCTGTCTTTGTTTATAAAAGTGTCTGGAAAGGAAAAATAAGGATGCAGGGGAATTGTCTGGAGAGGAAAACGAATCACAAAGCAAAACATCACTCGCTGTCTTCACTGCGAGGAAAAAGGTAGGAGGGATTAATTTCAATAATTCTGACTAGTTCATGCTCTTACAAAGCAACCCATAAACCCATGCTCTTATGCACATGTTTTGCCATTAAATATTTGGTTATGAAGATGTCAATATTCCTTTCCCTAATACGAAAAATAGAAAACTAAAATGGAAAGTGTGCTTGTAGCTTGAATTATAATGTTTTATCTCAATTCATTTCTACCTTTGCAAAGGAAAGGCAACCCTACTAACAGTCTTGATTTATACAGAAAGCTGTCTTGTGCCTGCATTAATCAATAAATTTCTTGTACACTATGGAAAACTGGGTCTTCATCTTGAAAAAAACACTTCCACACGTATGAGCTTTAAATGTTATTCTGACATGCAGGTACAATTCCACAGTATGTCCTTAACTGGCAGTATCTCCATGGACAGTTTTGGTCCAGTTCAACAGCTTTCCCAAAATGGTAGGAGGTCATTTTTTCCTCTAAGTATGAAAAGATTAAATGACATAAAATACTCCACTGTATAAAGATGCAGAAAAAAAATTAGATTTAGTCTGTTTTATCTTTATTTGATCTTTGCTTCTTTAAATTTTTAGTTGGCAACTTCATTATTAATAGACTAGCTCACAGTTTCACACCTAATTAATGCTTCGTTAAACACCATTTAAAATATGATTTTTTGTTTCTTTAGAAGTCAATTCTAGTGCCGTAATTTCATGTACACTTAAATTGGCATGAAATGCCTGTCTGCCTAAAAAAAAGCAGTTCCTTTTTGGATGTTAGGTCTGCATAATAAAATAAATAAATAAATTTGTCAGGTTTAGCTTTGAGCGCAGATCGTTTCCTGACCCATTTCAGTGGGTAGGCCCAGCAGTATTGATGTCATTATTAATGCTCAGAGGCAGAGTGGGGCTTCTTCTTTAAGAGACAGCTTCATGGGCAGCACATCTCAGGGAAGTGTGGGAATTTTACTTGAACTGTTGCCAGTCAACGCAAATTTCTGATCACTGATTTTGCTGTTGCTGAAAAGGACAGAACCTCTTACACGAATCACTTGAGTGAAAACCATTTCTACCCCCTCGCCTGCTCATATTTGCGCCACGTAAAGAACTGGGATATTTTTTGACTCCCATATGCGTGTGTTGTTCTGCCCTGTGCTCCGCATGAAGTAGCTCAATTGGCAGAGCGGGCAAATGGAGGGTATTGTTGCACTGCCACCTTTTTTAAATTTTCTTTTCCCCTTGGATTTTTCATAGGGATTGCAAAAGACATATTCTTTGACACCCAGACATTACACATCCTGATTTCAAGCCTTCACTTCAAAGCACAGAAGCTTTCCAGCATAGTGTAAAGCACTGTATTTTTGTTCCCTAAAAGTAGGCTGAACTATTTTAAATGAAACTTAAAGGAAAAAGAAGTCAGCCTGAGCTAGACATGCAACATAGAAAATTTCAGTCTGAGCAACTTAAATTTGTCTGCTGTTGTTTCTAGGATAATTTAGGCCACAAAGGATGCAATCTGTGTATGGAAAATTAATTTAGGGAGAAACACATGCTTTTTATAAACTCTCTATGTTCTCACATATCCTGAATTTACCGTACTGAAATGCAATTCTTACTGTGGGAAGTTTCCAGCAACATTAGGGCTAATGCCATTCTAGGTGGATCCTGTACTGATCAGACAAAATGTAATCACAGTTCATAATGCACACAGATGTGGGGTTTGATAGCTGGATGAGATTGATGGTTTCAAGCATGTAGCAGGCACAGCAGAAGTCTACCTTCCAGCAAAATGCAATCAGATGCTCAAAGGTTTCAAAAATCTGATAAAAATTATCAAAATATAAGTTGATAACACATTTGAATATAATTTCAGAGTTTCATTTTTTTCATGATTGCCTATGCTTATGTAAGGGCATGATTTTCTTATTTTTTTTAAAGTATGTAAAGTTTTTGCTCACTATCGGGGTACAGCATTCACAACAACAGCTTAATTATGTGCAGTTAGAAAGACACATTAATTTCTTATGGGTATACTAAAAAGTGCAAAACTGTTATCAAAACTTCAGTCTGTTTCTTTATATCACAAAATTTACAAAATCTGATTGAAAAAGATCCGTGGAAATGTTTTGGCCAAAGTAACAGAAGGAGATTTAGTGTTAAGTATTCTGCATCAGATACCTGAAAGGAGTACTTAACATTATCACACTGTACTTGTTTAAACAAGGTTATAGTTCCCACAGCAATTTCAATTAATTTTTTATTGTATACCGGTAACATTTCTGAACTGCTGTACTTGTCATTGGCACGCCTTCATACCATCAAGCAAGGCAATATTGACGATTACTGATGATTAATGCGAAACGGAGGAGTAAACAAACTGAGGGGCCAGAACCAGTGCTGTCTGTGCAGTTATTACCATATGGAATCATAAAATCATTAAGGTTGGGAAAGACCTCCAAGATCATCAAGTCCAATCTTTGACTGAACATCATCACGTCAACTGAACTACAGCACAAAGTCCCATGTTCAGTCATTTCTTGAATGCTGCCGGGGATGGTAACCCCACCACTTCCCTGGGCAGTCCATTCCAGTGCTCAAACACCTTTTCAGTAAAGAAATTCTTCCTCATGTCCAACCTGAATCTCCTCTGGTGCAGCTTGAGGCCCTTTCCGCTTGTCCTCATGCTGGTTGCCTGGGAGAAGAGGCTGACCCCACCTTCCTACAGCCTCCTCTCCAGTAGTTGTAGAGAGTGATATGAAGTCACCCCTGAACCTCCTCCTCACCAGTGTAAATAACTCCAGCTCCCCCAGCTGCTCCTCATAAGACTTGTGTTCCAGATCCTTCACCAGCTTTGTTGCTCTTCTCTGGTCTTGCTCCAACACCTTGCTGTCTTTTTTTGTCACAAGCAGCCCAAAACCAAGCACAGGATTCAAGGTGCAGCGTCACAAGTGCCAGAGGGATAATAATTTCCTAGTCCTGCTAGGCACATTTTTTCTGACGTGAGCCAGGGTGCCACAGGCCGTCTTTGGCCAGCTGGGCACACTGACAGCTTGTGTTCAGCTGGCTCTCAACCAATGCTGGTAGCTCCTCAAGTCACATGAACCCATGACAATCTGCCTTCTTCCCTCCCGTTACTTCTATTTATATGGTATTACATTAAGTCAAGGTATTGTGTAGTATGAACTACACAGTTTTTAGAATTGTTTGGGATCTATGGAAATATGGACTAAAATTATCTCAAGAAAGCGTTAAGCAAAGAAGCAGTTGGAATCCTTATCCTAACGTGCTTGTTTTCCCTAGAGCTGGTTCCAGTTTCATAAAAGACACTTTGAATTTTCTTGTTTCTCAGCGATTTCAACTTGATGCCTAGTTAAAAGTAAAGAAGCTCATTAAATAAATCGCCAGATCTCAGTGTTCTAAAGAAAGGTTGAAAGTCTGAACCTTGAAAACTCTTTAAAGTGTAGACACATGATACAGTAGTACCTGTATGTTGATACAGAAATATATAGAGATACGTAATGAAAATTGTGCATAAATATATTTTCTAATATTTGAATGTTTATGGTACCTCAGAGTGATTGGCAACCACTGGATTTTGCATAGTACGTAACAGGTGTAGAAAATGAAAACTTAAAATGAGGACTAATATTCTCTTCAGTTCCTACTTCTCTGGTAATTGGCAATTCTGTTTTCATTGGCTTCCTCATAATTTACTTCCTTACAGCTTAATTGTTTAATTTGAAATTAATGTTCTTTTAAAGACTCTCTTAAATATCATTCTGTGCGCCAAGTTTCTGAAAACATGTTAAAAGAAAAGAAATCTTCAGTATGCGAGGCTCTGACTACCTTTTTCACTTTGTCTTTTGTGATTTTCCATAAACCTTGCTGTTGGCCCTTCTCAGTAATTGCAACTTTTTAACTTGATTTTAAAACATCTAGAGGGGCAGGCACATTGAAAATATGCTCATTCCTGGCTAGTCGTAGGGGAGCTGGACTTCACTGGGGCATCAGTGCAATATGTAAATATTCCTAGTAGGCCTTACTTGTAGTGTTTTGATGGGAATCAGAGGAAAAGATGACTCAAGATCTCTCCCCGTCCTCATAAAATATTTATTTTATAGCAATTCTGTGAATTTTGTAGTTCCCAGCTGATGGAATAGGAGTATTACAGAGTTGGCCAATACTCAGTGTAAGACTTGGGGGTTATTAGTGTCCCTCAGGTCACAGAGGGATGAGCTGTCCTGCTGAAGTGCTCTTTCTAATGAAGGAAGGAGCAGGAACACATTTGGGGTGGAAAAAGGTACTTCTACATTTTTGCTGTTGGTTGTCAATGAGTGGGTGGGTTTCTCCTGTTGGTACTTGTGAGGAAGCAGTACCTTTATCTGATCTTCGCAGTAAGGCAGGCTGCAGTTATTGCAATGTAGATTGCTTTGGAAAGCTGCTAACTTTAACAGCTTATTTTTAGAGATAACATGAGATGTTTCCTGTTCATTAAACTGTGGAAGAGTTAGTAAAGTTAATAGTTGTAGTTACCTCTGCTGAAGTCATTATGTAAATTCAGTGACAGGGATGCAATTTACTGATTATGACAAACTGATATTGTCCTAGGATATGTTAAAAACTGTTCTTACTGTAAAAACTGCACTAAATCTGTAGAGAAGCAATTTCCCGTTGCCTGCTGCAATAACAATACTTGCAAATTGGTTTTATTATAATGTAACTGTGTGTGTTATTTAAAGAGGTAAATAGCTACTGGTAAGGTAAGGAAAATCTAAGCTGCAGAGCCAGGCAAAATGTGGTTCGCATTAAGTTAAGAGATTAAGGTTTTCTGTTATATAAAAATAATAGAGCTAATTCAACAATATTAAGTTCTTTATTGCTATTTGTCTGAAGATAGATAAAGAGCAGGGAATTAGTATATCCTTACAGTATACAGCTTAGGGCCTTAAAAGATTATACTGCAGATGACATTAACTGGAGCAAAAGCTGAGCCCTCATCAGCAGGGACTGTGCAGGAACGATGTAAATCAGGAGTGAGTTCACCACTGTTGTGAATCTCCTGAATCAGAAGAGGAACGCAGTCCTTAAGGAACTCCTGCTTTGCTAACACCTAAATAGTGCTTTGATTCCATTTATATCTTTTTCTGTTCCAGTCCATTTCAAACCTTCCTGGTCACCAACTCTCCATCTTTATCATTTATTCAACTAGTCCATGCACACTCTCTCCCTCTTGGCTTGCAAAGTACAGAGTGACTTTGTAACTCCATGATGAAGGGACGTGACTGTGGAAAGCTGGAGAGAGTGGCTTCTCAGAGGGACTGCTTGGTGGAACTTTTAGTTTTCGGCAGCTGAGATTTCAGCATGCTTTTAAGATCAGAGCATTTACCCTGCAGTCAACGTGTACATTGACAGAATGTGCAGCAGGGTTGTTGCTGGCTTTGTTGCCAGTGAGCTGACTGTGGTGATGGAGGGGTGAACCAGATTTATGTCTCAATATTTTTTTTTTTTAGGTGCCATGCTTATGTCTGAATTTTGGAAGCAGGAAATAGTCTTCTCTCCCCCACCCCCTGAATTTCCTTGTTTTTCAGCTAACTCCGAATGTGTGCTACTGTTGCATGCACCTACTTTCCTCAGTCTTTGATCCTTTTATATTTGCTCCATTAAAGTTATCTTTAGATTTGTTTGTTTGTCTCTGGCTCAGACATCAGTCAGCAGCATTGCCTTTGATGGCTGGATCGCTCTGACATTGGTGAAAATACAGTAGTTTTTCCACAGGGAGGCACCAGTCTTCTGATTTCCTTTTCTAAATTATATGGCCTCTTGCTGGGTGATGTTACAGAGGACACGCAGCCATCCCTGGCTGCAGCAATGGTTTCTGAGCTTATGAAAAAACAGAACCCACATTTTAAAAGCTCTGGACTGGTTGGAAAGAGGCATGCAGATTTCACTAGTGATCTTTTTTCTTCCTCCTCTGATATTCTTGAATGTTGAAATCTTACTATGTTAGTAGCTAACATGTAGGGAGTTTGAACAAATATTTCTTGCTGTTCAGATAGCAGTTTCAAGTGAATGTTATCCACTGAATTCAAGCCAATGAGTTACTAAAAACTAAACAAATAATCTGAATATTGTTACTGAAAATGAAGAGGAACCTTGACTGCTTTCTATTGTGCATGTATGCCAACTTGCATAGCCATAACCCAAGGATGTATCAAAAAGATATGTTAGGGTTGGAAACAAAGTGAACGAAAAGCATTTCCTAGTTGCTTTTAAAAAAAATTAGTTTTATCTCAGCAACAGCCTTTGTGTTCATGCGTCACTAAGAGAGTAAGTGCTGTATGCAATAAACTTACCTACTTAAAATTGTAACGAGAGCATAAAAAAGATTGTTCTATCATAGTGTAACAATATGTCATTGCACTGTTCACTTTTAAAAAATCATCTGCATTTTTGTGGTATGCTGATAAGTATTTTAAACAGTCAAAAAAGTCTTCAACATCTGCTATTTTAGCTTGGTCTTTATAGTCCAGGAAAAAAAGGGGGGGAGGGGGAGTAGATGGAGTGATACAATCAATTTTGGAGAATAAAATGATATCTTCTTGCTAGGTTTCAGGAACAGATAATTTCTCATTTACAAATCTATGCTTCAGGCATAATTCAATAAAATATATAAAGCTTTTGTGGCCTTGTGAGATTTAGTAGTGCAGAAACTGGATATATTTTATTGAACCTATCTTTCAGAAAATTACTGAGTAACAGCCGTGAGGTTCTGTTTCCTCTTCAGAGCAGTGTTGCAGTCTTATTATAGTAACATCCAATTGTAATGCTCTGTTTAAGGCTGTTGAGACAATTTTGCTTTATTCCCCCTGTTCAGATGCTTTGTTACTAAGTCAAACTGAAATCTGAAGTTTGTGATAAAAAGGGATTTTAAAAAATATCTCTGAGCATGAGCAAATGTTGATGTATTATGAAAGTGACAGAATATCCATCTTTCTTCCCTCTTTTCTAATTTTAACGGTAATTCATCCATCAATTTATATATACCTTGGGTTTGTATCTTTGCACATTAGTCTATGTCATTTACTCTTTGTGCCCAACAATTAGGCCATCACTTCAAATTTCCATGAATTTCTTGAGTAAACTTGATTTTTAGGGTTGTGCGGTGATTGTGCTGGTTTTGGTGTTGTGGGGTTTTTTTTCTTTTTTTTTTTTTTTTGGCAGGTTGCTTTTTTCTTTTGTTTGTTTTGTGTGTGTGTGGGTTTTTTAGTTTGTTTGTTTGTGGGGCTTTTTTTTGTTTTGGGGGTTTTGTTTTGGTTTTTTGCGCCTTGGTTTGAGTTGGTATTTTGTTGGGCTTTTTTTGCTATCCTTGCTGAATTACCAGTGAATAGGCAGCAAGAACTACTGAGAAAGAGCAGATGAATAAGACCAGAAATTTCTAGATTTCTGAAGAAATCCTCAGGGATCTGAAGTTGGAATTGCAGGCAACAAGACTGGAGTTGCTTCTGCTGTCATTTGTTTTTAGAGATGGGAAATGTTTGCTCCTGGAAATTGTTGGCACTCATATTAAAATAATTGATATGATTTTTTAAATCAAATTTATTCTGAAGAACATATCCAAAATGTGTTGTTTGGTTGTTCTGGTTTTTGGAGTGTTTTTGGTTTGTGGTTTTTTTCACTCTCTGTAAAATTCTTTTTTTTTTTTTTTTTCATTGTGATACACAGAAAGTTTGTCACATGTTGTAAAAAAGCTGCAAAACACTTTTAGACAAGACCAGTATTCCTTTGGGTATATTTATATCTTGGAGGAAAAAAAGGCACAATAAGAACATTCATAACAAGACCACTTATAAGAAAATTATACTCCTGGAATGTATTTGCAAAGAAAAAAAATCCAGAGATATTTTTTCTAAGTTTAACATTAGTACACAGGAATTTAGGACCAGGTGTTGAGAAAGAAACACAGATATAAGGATATTCCATATTATGTAGTTTTAACACAGAATAATTTTATGATGTTTTCTAATTTAAAAGTGTTCTGGATTTCGATTCGTGGCAAATTATTTTTCTTAAGACAAACCCTACTCCAATATTATTCCTGGGAATTTATTTTAAAATTATGCCTTTTTCGGTTATTATTTTGTTAAGTTTTTACACTTTTAGTGGACAAGAATAAGTCACTTAAAGGCAAGATTTTAAACTGTTGGTACTTACCTCAGTTTATTAAAAGGCAACATTGCTATTGTTATTTCTCAAAATCTTCACTGGTGCCTTTGGTAGCTCAGTGCAAGCAGACATTTTGATGTTATGTGTTAAGTCTAGGTCTCCTTCTGGGAAGAACGCTAAGATATAAGAATACGGTCTGACAGTGAAAATGAATGGTTATATAAAGATATCTCACAAAGCTGTGAAGAAAACCTGTCATATACTTGGCTAGACTAATGGCAGAGCTATTAGAAAATAACTAGTGTAAATCATGTATGTTGGCCAGTTAGCCTGTCTAGAGGCATCCTTATGTACAGACGAATTCCAAACGAATATGGCGATGGTCTCTCTGCTGAAAACAAAATCCTTGAACCAGTTCTCTTGTCCAGCTGGAGAGGAATTTGTAATTTGCCCACTTAAGTAGGCACACATGTTGATTTTGGATATCTGCCTCCAATTAGCAGGTGTTTAATATTCCAAATGTATTGGCTCAGGTATCCACAAGTAAGAAAGCTTCCACTTGTTAGTGTCTGTGAAAGGAAATTCTCATCCATAGGTAAGCAATGGAAAGTGAACTGAGTTATAAGCAGATGCTGAAAAGGAAGTCTTGCAGCTATCCATGGCTTCTGAAGAGTCTAGGAAAGATGACTTTGGAGGAATGGCTGAGGGAGCTGGGTTTGTTTAGTCTCAAGAAGAAAAGGCTCAGGGTGGACCTCATCACTCTCTACAAGTCCCTGAAAGGAGGCTGGAGTTTGGGAGGGGGGGCTGTCTCTTGTGCTGTGCTTGTTGTGAGAGAACCAGAGGAAGTGGCCTCAATCTGAGACAGGGGACATTAATTAGATATTAGAAAATTTTTCCACTGTTAGGGTGGTCAGGCATTGGAATAAATTGCCCGGGGAGGTGGTGGAGTCACGATCCCTGGAGATGTTTAAAAGGCGTCTGGATCCGGCTCTGGGTGCTGTTTAGTGGTTTAGGGGTTACAGTGGTAGTGCTGTGCGGTACGTGGTTGAACTGATAGTCTTGTAGTTCTCTTCTAGCCTTGATGATTCCATGACTTTGATTCTATTCCCCAGTCTTTTTAATTAAAAATAATAAAAAAAGGTATTGTGGCTTCTCCTAGGACAAAGGAAATCACAGCAAGCTATAGAGCTGGTCCCTGGTGATGCAATGTAAGAGCTACTCTGATCTAGGCCGACCACTGGTGGAAAAAACAGGAGAGAGCAGGGAGACTGTGGTCTAGTATTACACGGGCTGGGCTTTTGCTACCGTGCCTCTCCCCAAGGTAGCATAGTGTTATATCAAAGGTATTTTAAATTTACAGTGCTAGGTAAGTGCCAGGTAATCTAGTGGGGGATAGGTATGTGTGCTTTTCATCCATATTCCAGCAGAGGAGTAATGCAAACTGTTTTGAAGAATACAACCTATATTCTAGGAACCATGTTTCAGTAGCTAAAACAGGCTATTCAGCTGCTGACAGGTGGGCGAAAAAAAAAAAAAGAGGAAACTAACCAGCAGAAACGTAACATTATGCACTATGTCATTGCGTATTGCTTCACTATTATGTCACAAATCTGCGGTTTAGAGGCAATCTGCACCACGGTGCAAAATACTTCTGAAAAGAGGAAGGGGGAGAACATAACCCTAAAGTTAAATTATTTTAAGGACCAAATCAGTACTGCTAATCACTCTATTTGCATTAGTACTTTGGTGGAAAAGAAGTACAATCAATCCTTTGCATATACTGATTATTTTAAATAACATTACTCATGAGAAAAATCTCAGGACTTTGAAATAAATTAGCTACAGGCAAAATCTTCTGGTGTTGGTGACTTGTTTGATGGTGTCTTATTTGAATCTTCAGTGGCTCATTTAGTTGGTTTTTCTAGGTTTTGCCTGATATTACAGGTCAAACACCGCAATTAGTTTTAATATGAGTGTTCTGTACCATTTCATATACTTAGTAGGCATGAGGAAATTATGGGCATAAGTTAATGAAGAGAGAAGATTATTGTAACAGACGAAAAGTTAGCAGTAAACTAGATAAACCTGGAGAACAGGTATTTGTTCTTATTTTTTTGTTATAAATAAAAGATGTCTTCTGCACCTACAGTTGATCCAGTGTCCTTTTGCTGAGACAAGATCCTCTACATCATATCTGAAATTCATTCTATGTTTATAATATCAGTTGAGATTTGTTAAAAGTTGCAGTTTTGTGAAAAGTGGATAAATGTTATAGGTGAATTGCCACCGTTGAGCAGAGGTTTCAATAGAAAAGGTCCCATTCATCTGGTTTCACTCCCAAATCTCCTCAAGTAACTCTATATGTAATCTTTTCTTTAAATGAAAGTCAACTGTGTGTGAAATCCTCCATAATATTGACAGCTATGACTTACAGCTAAATATGTAAGTGTAGTATTATGCATCTTCTCCATTTGCTAACGTGGCAGAGATCTTCTGCAACATCCAAAGAGGTTATTGTCATACAAACAATCTTCTGCTGATCCTGAAGCAGATGGATCCTGTCTTATTTAAATCACCTCACTTTCTGCAAATGACAGAACCCTCATGTTTCCACATGTTGGATTGCTCCCGAAGGAGGAAGGCAAACAGATTCTGTCGTTGCCGATGCTGGCGCTGCTTCTGTACCCTTTTGCATGGAACATAAGAGCCGATAGGTTGTGCTCGGAGGTATCAGGCCTTGTGCCACATGCCCCCCCCCTTTAGAAAGGATGTGGTGTTTAGAAGAGAGTAACAAGTTTCAAATAATAGCAATTAACATCAATTTAGAAAGTTAAAAGTGCTGGATTTGCTTTACTAATGCAAGGAAGTGTTGTTAGGGAAACAGAAAAAAGATTCTAGCACATCAGTGCTGTTACCAGGAATTTGTGTAATTTCTGCACACGGGATAAGACATAATCTGTAGGCAGAGGATTTATGTAAGAAGGTAAGCCAGGAGTTTTTAAGAACAGGTCACGCAAACATCTGCTTGGAGTGCCCTAGGTATGCACTTCATCTTGCCTCAAAGAAAGAAGATGAGCTGGGTAATCCCATTGGATGCCTTTGAACTCAGCACATCTTTGATTTTCACATCGATAGGTACTTCCCTGGAAATATTTTCTTGTTTGAAAGAATAGCTTAATAAAACACAAAGGAAGGTGTTACCCTCTAAATCACAGATATATTTGAAGGACAGCCTGATTCGCTGGAAAAGATTTTTGGAAGGTCTCCAGTTCTTTACTTTTGCCTATCACAGTACTTCTCTGCTAATTTGGACAAGTTGTTTTGAATGTTATTTTTTCCTGAGTGCTGTGTGAACAGAGATCCAGCTATAATCCCAGTCACGTGAGTGGTTGCTACTTCAAAAAAAAGTCTGGATTTTTAGTGGTTTCAGGTGACAATGTCTTTTGGGACGGTCATATAGATTATATTTTTTTTGAAAATCAGTGACAATCTTCTTCGATAGACAAGTATTCTGTTTTGTTTAGGAAAGTTGCATTTTCATAAAAGCCAGTCAGAAATTGATTTTAATAGTGTTGGGAACATTTTTGCTTTTAATCTTCTGAAGTGAATGGAGCCCTAACTCAGAGTTTTCTTGGCCCTGATGTTGTAGGTCTAAGATTTACTCATACAAGTTTGAAACACAAAGTAGTTTTCATTCTGATAATTTTTTTTTTTTTAAGGCAAGGACCAAAAGAAGTCTCTAGTTTATGAATCTTTAGGAAGATATAATTTTTTTTTATCTTTTATTTTCATCATCAATTTATTATCTTTTCAGTAACTCCACAGGTGTGACAACAGTCAGGAGATCTGATATTTATTCCATTATAACATAATAAAGTCAGTATTTTCAGGTAGTTACCTTCAGCCTTTGTTTCAGAAGAGTAGTGCAACTGTGCTGGAAAATTGCCAGGCCTTTATCATCCTTGAGTTTGAGTTGGCTCATTTGCTGTGAATCTTGCAGATTTTGGGAGGATAATGGATTTTCTTTTAATTACCCTCTTGAAGAACTGATCTCTTCACCCAAGCTGCCTTTTTATGTTTTCTTGGGCGGCTTGTTTTTGGGGTTTTTTTGGTCTGTTTTAATTACTTTCCATTCCTGATGAAGATTGGTGGATGCTAGGTCCATTACACAGCAACTAGTCTTGAAAAGTATTGCTCTGCTTCTAACTGGAGCAACTGATGTAGCCTAATACAAAGAGAGCGTTCCAGGAGATTTTGCTTCTGTCCGAGCTCTGCTCAAAAGAAAAGCAGGGCTGAAGTTAAGTATTATTTAAGCCACCTGTATCTTTTCTACATTTAAGGCCATTTGTAAGCAGCCTGTAAGAAATTATTTCAGCAAACAGGGATTAGACACTCCCAGCTGTCTTGCATCAGTGTGCAAGAGGAATGATAATGCAAGAGAGGATGCAAAGGCCACTGTAATTAGAATATTCAGGTGTAATCTTTGTCAGGCTTCTTAGCCAGGTTTATTGATGTTTATAGAGAGGAAATTTAAGCTATAGAAAGAATGACACAGGGAAGGGAAGAGTTCATGTGAGGTGATGAAAATAAGTAGTGATATCTGGATTTCTCAAAACTAGTCAATGGTCAAGCTTAACAATGAAACCTGAATTTCTTTACCTCTCTTGTGTTGTCTGTTTTCAACATCCTTTGTGGCTGATTCTTTGGAAACAAATAAGGAAGTGTAAGGGAACAGTCTCTTGCTGCAGGATTAGGGTATATTAATAAGTGAAAGCCATGCTAGCAAATAGAAAAAAAAAAAGTCCCGTTTCCACTTTCTCTGCAAAGGCAATGTGTGTCCTGGTACATCACATCATTGTAGTCTCAGACCGAAACCTTCCATGTTGTGTTATCTTGTCTATGTCTGAAATAATTAATTATCTTTTGGAATTATGATGTGTTTTGTGATGTTCCATTATTTCCCCTAATTTTTGTAATTATTAAATTCTTAATAAATAGTTTTATCACTGAGCTGAGACTCCCAAAGGCATAATTTCTTCCGTGCTGTGACAAGAGATAATAAAGCCAAAGGCTCAAGCCTATATTTATTTTTATTTTCTCAGACACTGTGCTGCTCCAGAATATGCAAGATTTAAACTGGTGTTACTGAGGTGAGAGGTTGAATATAATCTGCTTGTTGGGTTCTCTTTATGCATCTCACCATCTGCTTGCGTTTGTTTCATTTCGCCTTCATACTTGGTATTCTGCCTCTGAGAAGCATTTAAAGATTGCACTCCTGTCTTCCCTCATTAGCATGTCAGAGGGTGCAACTGCCAGGACTAAGCAGGCATTGTGTATGGTTCACTGGAAATTGTAATTAAAGAGAGGGCAGGCACCCCAGAGTCCCGAGGATGTGCCTTTGCACCCTGTCACTCTGGGTGCAGTCTCATGGCTGCACAGCAATGCTTGTAATGATCGCAGGCTTCTCTCTACCTTGGCATGGTGGGCGCCCTTGATTGTTGGTATGAAAACTGTGGGTTTTGGAGGGCCTTGTTACACCTTTTCTTTCCATATATACTTCACATAATGTTTGTACCCAAATGCTACTACAGCAATTACGATGTTTTTTCTTTTCGGCTGTCAGTAGCTTGTCAATGCTTTATCTAAAGCGGATGATATCCTCAGACTCTGGCGTTTTTCTAATGATAGACTGTAACATGAAAACCTGTCTTACCTCTCCTTGTCCATTCTATATATTCCTAGGCTTTGTCAATTGTATTTTGTGAGAAAGTTGGTTTGAACTTCTTTTTGAGCTGTTTTTCTTACACTTTAGACTGTTTTTTACCAGGCACCAAGAAATACCTAGGGGTGGTTAGAAAACCACAATCCAGACTTTCTGTTGTTGTTTTTTTTCCACCCCCAAAAGCAAAAGTTACCAACTTGGAAACCTTGTGGTAAAATGGTCAGAATCCTAATGCTCTTTGCCTTGTATGTGCTTTGTGACCCACTAAGGATTTTATCATTTGTTTTTCTTTTCATGAGCGTTGTCAGTTTATATCTCTGTGAGGTTCCACTGACACTTTAAGCCTGAGTCATAGCTGGAATCCCTGACTTCTCTGTGTTCTCTGGGGCTCTGTTTGAGTCATACAGTAAAGACTTTGTTCCACTAGTAACACAGCTCTAGCAACAGAGAGCATTGCTGGCCTGGAAATGGCAGGAGCCTTTTCTTCTCAGAGGAATTGGTTTTGCCCTTGGTTGCCTCATTGTAAAAGCAAAGTTTGTATAAAGCTATTTGGTTTGGCAGAAGGGTTTCTTTGAAGTTAATAATATTTTACCTGTTTACAAAATTCATTTGCCAGCAGAAAAAAAAATTCAAGCTAACACAAAAGTGTCATCCTTTTCTTCTGGAGAAGAGTGAAAATTGATCTATACTAGTAGATAAAGTTTAAAAGTCTTTTTGGTTTTATAGCATATAAATAAACTAACATGCAGATGAGCCTGGTTTTCTCAAATAAATTGTCATAAATGTTTCAGAGGGATACATGAATAATTATGTCTAATTAGCTTCACATTTGTGTTTATTAAGTATGCTACTTAATATTAAACATCAGAATGAAGTAATGTTAAATAACCATCTGTTTTCATACATTAAATCACAGTATTATTTCTGTAAGTAATGCTATTCTGTTAGTCTCCCAGGCCAGATAATAAAACAAAAAAAAATGAATCTGTCTACATATGAGTCCCTCACCAAAGAAAAACAAAATGCTAATGAGTATCGAGGAAATAGGTAATTAATGAATATTGTAAGTGACAAGGTAGTCAGCCCTTGAAAGGCTGAACAAACCAAAATTTAAGAATATACAAACACTGAGGTAAGCTTACCCCTGTGGAATATAACCTCCCCTGTCTGTTATGTTAAATATTTCCTATGTGGCATTTTAATGATACATAAACGATACTCACTTCCCTGACAGGTTGTAAATTATCCTGAATAAAGAATCATTTAGGTTGGAAAAGACCTTTAAGATCATTGAGTCCAACCATTAACCCAGTACTGCCAAACCCTCCGCTGAACCATGTCCTGAAGTGCCACATGCAAACAACTTTTAAATGTGTCCAGGGATGGGGACTTAACACTTCCCTGGACAGCCTGTTCCAATGCTTGACAATATTGCCAGTGAAAAAAATTTTCCTAATATCTAATTTAAACATTCTCTGGTACAATTTGAAGCCATTTCCTCTTGTCTTATCACTTGTTAACTGGAAGAAGAATCTGTCCATCTGTGTTGCTACAACATCCTCTCAGGTAGTTGTAAAGAGTGATAAGGTTAGGCCTTGGACACGTCCAGGGATAGAACCTGACAGACTCTTTCCTCTCTACTGTGCTGTATTTTCAGCAGACATGAGGTGAGTTGAAGTCACCCATGAGTGCCAAAAAAGTCCCAAAACCCTTAAGATTTTTGAAAAGGAACACAAAACTAAGCCTTTTGACATCATTGCTGTGAACTCATTCTGTGGGAGGAGAGTCTAATTTCTCACCGGATTTCAGAAAACAGAATTTTACCCCACACCTTTCCTGAGCAAAAGAAGGAGGACGTACTTGAGTGAGAAAAGAACAAATTTAGAATTGGAAACTGGTATAATAATTAGCTCAATGGATTGCAGCAGTGAAATCCTAGCTTGTAACACCCTATAGACTTGTAATTTTTTAAAGTCTGTTATTCACCTACATCCTCAGGCTGGGAAAGTCATTGGATTTCTCTCCATCCCCTATTGATAAACCCATAAGATAACAAGGTAAAGCTGAAAAGACCTGTCAGCTCATGTTGTTCATCTCTCTGCACATTCAATGCTCCCCCTTACTGTCTGCATCTTTAGCTTTTTGCAAAGGCCAGGATTCAGTGTCTCACGGAGCTCTGTTGAAAAATTATTGTGGAGTCTAAAACATAATCAGTTGTGTGGCTGCAGCACATAGTGACAAGGGCTTGATTCTGACCTGTCTCTAGTTTAGCAATGAGCCCCCCTCTGAATTTTTGTTATAAATCTTCATGCAAGGAGAGCCAGAACAATGCAAATGTATCACATTTTTAAAGGCGATCAAATTGTATATAATTCAATAATGTTATATTTATTAATTCCAAAAGTTGGTTTGAATGTGACATGTAGGTAAGTACTTCATAGTATGATTAGCTCTTCTGTTTATTTATTGTCTCTTGTTTTTTGGTTTGGTTTTTTTTTTGGTTGTTGTTTGTTTTTTGGTTTTTTTGAGGAAGATGGATTTAAAGAAAAAAAAATCTGTTGCAATTTTATTGATTATATACTAGAGGGATTCTGTGAGGATTAACAGCTCATTTTTGCTTTTAAGTCATGTTTCAGGACACATTTTTCCTCATTATTCTGAGTAGCTCAAATCAGCAAGCGTTGTCATTGTTGCCATCATTATCATTATTATTTCACAGTAAAGATCACATTGAATAGCATAATAAAAGGTCAACTACTTCATTTCCTCTACAGTTATGCTCCAAGTGCTTCCATAATTTTCCTTCAAAACAAAGTGGATATTAGTTTAATACCTCCATGCTCTGCAGATCATTCTGTATAAATATTAATCTTTGTTTCAGAAGAATGCTACTTATGTCTTGATGCTTTTACAGTAAGTTTCAATAAATAAATATTGTAAAATGTTTTTGCATTGCCTATATCTTCAATAAAAAGTCAGATCTGATAGGAGATGACCCACGTGAATACACAGAGGGTTAGAGAAATCTGCTTCATGGAAACAAAATAAAGTATTGGATTCTCTCCTTCTAGGATATTGAGTAGATAACAAGTCAAAGATGTGGCATTTTTAAAAATGTAAGATGCTTTCTGAGTAATCTGAGAGTTAAACATGAGGTTAAATAAAATTACTCTAGCAGAGTTCTTTGGAAAAATTAGATGCTCAGAGAGCCAAAAGAATCCAGCACAACTAAGAGGGGAAAAAAAAAAGGTGTACTGCCAGTCTGTCAGTCTTGAAATCAGCTTGAGAGGGTTTGAGAGACCCAAGCAGCCTTTCTGCATTTAGATTTGATTTAGCAGGGCAGCCAGCAAGGCGGGGAGCTCTCCTTGCCTTGGCCACTCAGGGCCACCACAGGATCCTACTGACAGCAAACACACCCGTGAGACATTTATTGCACACCAAGTCTTGCCTCGGATGTGGCACTGAAAGTTTGGTTGGTTAAAGTTGATTGATTAAGCAATTCTGCACACTTTGCTGCTGCTTCCTCTGTCTGCTGCAGCCTCCCCTTTACCCCTTGCTTTTGAATGTCGACAACAAAACCACAAAATAAAACTTAATAATATCTGTTTCGATCAAAATCAAAAGAGTCCCTCACACAATCTGAAATGCTGTGAACAGTACAGCCAGCGGGGGATATTGCTATCCTTGACACTTAAATTGTGCTCTGTTTTTGAAGATGGAGTATTTAGATTCTATTTAAGACCAACAGAAGAATTAAAATGCAGTAGAACTTCTTATTTCTATTTACTGTTTTGCCCTCTACATGCTATCTCTAGTAGGTTTGTAAAGGTCATACAGCTCATTTCACAGCAGGGTGAAGGAGTGGGAGTCGTTATGTCGAAGGCATTTGGGCTAGTATAGCACACAAAAGGAAATGAAGATGAATAGGGTGTTTGTAGTGGGTGGTGGATGTCACAGATTGCTCTGCTAAAACCTTAGTGTTACTTTTCTGATGGAATCAGTTAAATTCAGACGACAGCATGTCAAGCGATAAACAAATATTAAACCAAGGAGGTCTAGAAAATTATATTTGTGTTGAATGGTTATATAAGAGATGATGTGGTTCAATAATAGAGTTGGTGCTGTACCTGACATTATTTTTTTTTATTAAATAGCTTATAAATATCTCCCTAAACTCCTCAAAGTTTCCAAAAGGAATAAGCACCATTTAAGTTAGTGATAAATGCAGAAAGTGTCAGAATTTCAATACAAGCCAAGGTCAGGACATTTCTATTTCAAGTCAGTCCTTTTGGAGAATACCCAGCATAACCACCTTGCAGCGATGAGCTTTTGTGAGAGAACTGAGACTTTCCCACATGACATTTGCCCACCTTGTGGAAGCAAAATCTTCCAGAAGACTTCCACTGTACCGTGGCTAGTCAACAAGTCCCAGTTTCAAGCTGTTTTGCTTTTGATAATTAAAATTCATGTTTTTCTTGTATTATGATGGAACCCATAATGCAATCTATTAGATAATGATATTTCTTTGTTTTCCCTTCACCACTCCAGTTATATGTTAGAAAAGTGATTTGTGATACACAACCTGAAAAAAAATTTTGAAATCTTCAGTGAGAGCAACTGAGTAGATTTTTAATTATGGAGTCCTTTTACGGGTCACGGGACTGTGAAAAGGGGGGAAAAAAAATAAAGAAGGGCCAGAACTTTATGTAATCTTTTGCTTGTTTAGATTGATACAAAAATTTTTTTTCCCCATTTCTCTAATCCATAAATTACACAGGTATGCACACAGTTTTAATGCTTAGACTGGTTTCCAAATGGTGCCATTATGTACAGAGGGGCAAGACCCTCAGAGATGTCAAAAATGAGTTCGGATTACACAGAAATGCATCTAAGGATCTGTGTCAAGGTGCCTTGAAATACTGAGACCAAAACACCATCTGGTTCTATCAAAAACTAATGTGTTAGACAAGTGAAGCAGTTCTGAGAAATCAGGCCACTTAGTGCTCAATATGTAACATGCTGAGCAACTCCTGCCCTTCAGGATCAAGCTGCTTTTAGAAAACTTAAGTTTGAAATGTTGGACGTAATTAATTTTCTGCTACAATTAGTTTGAGGCCAAACAATAGAATGCAGTCGCAGATCCAGGCTTTAGCTGGATACTAAGGACATCATTGCTTTGAAATGTAATATGCCTGAAGAAAGAGATAGTCCCACACTCTTTGTTCCTTATGAGAATTTAAATATTTAATGTGTGAGAATGTAGAATTACAATTTAAATCTATGTACTGAATATGGCTCTCTAAGCCACTCTTATTACATATTTCTTTGCTAAATTTGTTCTTCAGAAATCCTTTTGATGATTTATTTCCCATGTCAACAGCCATTATGGGGAACATTACTGAAACATTTCATGTTATTGTTAATTTTTCATTAGGTTTTATTATTTTAAATTGGTACACTGTTGCTAAACCTCCCCCCACACTTTATTAATCAAAACTCCTAATGTAGTAAAACCACATGGTATAATTTCTGCTGAGCTGTTTGTTCGTCAGTGTTTTGTTTACATTTATCCTTATCCAAGGTCATAAATAATGAATGTTTCTCTCAGTAGGCCTTTGCAGCCTAGTCCTGAAATCCCTGAGGTCTGTGGTGGAAGACTGCTGAGATCCTAAACCTGATATCACCCAGTGTACTGTTTGTTTTGAAAGGTTTTGTTTATACCACGTGCATCTTCGGCATCGCTGTTCATGACTTTCAATGGGCCACAGACCCGTGTTTGCATTCACCCTCTCAAAGAAAGGCAGGGGGAAATGGAAGTGGTGCTCTGCTGGCAGTCACCTATTCTTTCATCACACACATGACATTTTTCACTTATGCTAATTTTTGTTCCTCCTTGCCTTGCCTTCAAAAAAAGATGTTTCTTGATAGGAATCCAAACACAAAGAAGAGGATGATTTTCAGCTGTGCTTGATGCTTGTTTGTAGGGCTTGCAAAAACAGCCGCTGTGGATATTCATAGCTTTGGTACATTTACCTGCTTGCCAGAAACAGCTGCTTCCCACAGCTTTACTGGGGGCCCCAGAAACTTTTCAAACCGTAATTCATTGAAACACTTCTACAAGCTTAAAAAACGTAGGAGAAAGTAAAGAATGAACACACCCCCTCCGCCCCCGACACACACACAGAGCACCACCTCAGGGATCTGCCAGGTATAGACAGACCATAAGTATTTACTATTACAAGCATTTCCTTGCTAGTTAAATGTTCCTAATGCATACAACTATCAAAACAGCTTCCTTTTTTCTGAACACAAAAGCTGTGTGAGCTGCTCAACACCTGCTACAAATGCTCTCATGCCTACCTTGTTCAGCCAGGCTTGTGTAGCTGCACAGATCAAGTATTGTCATTTGCTGCTGCTCAGGGAGAGTGTTAGCCCCAGCTAGGCCGGGTTCAGATACAGGAGCATCCATAATGGCCAGCAACAGCGTTACCACTAGTGCCAGTACTAAAGAGTGAAGACTTCCAAGTTCCTTTGGCATCTGAAACTGATGCCATTATCTTATTTACCAATGGGATAAAAAACTCTAACTACCAACCTGTTTCACGGCAAGTTGTTCCATCACAGTGCTGTACTTACTGAAGTACCATGCCTTATGTATTAATATCATCCACTTAAGCTGCCCACAAAAAAAGAAAAAAAAAAAAGATTCTCCTCAAAGTAAGAATTAGTTGCTAAAATGTCTCATTTGGAGAAACTTAGTTTTCACCAGAAAGTTTTGAGTAGCTTAAGAAGTTAGAGCTTACGGTCTGGCTTTTCTCCTTAGGCTTAAGAATTTTCTCCCATGCTTTCACTAATTCATCTAAAGTCTCATACTGCTGGGGGACACTGCTACGAAGAAGTGACGACTGTGCCAGGATCCAGCATTCATTGTGCCTGGTATGACTGGAACTCATCACCGTTAATACCAGCAGAGCAATAACCTGGCCCGATCTTCACAGGTCAAACAAGGAGCGCTCATCCTAGCAACAGCAGCTCAGCTCCTGTGTCAGGTGGTGCTGGTCATTTCCTCCTAGGGCCAGGATGCATGCTAGATTTGGGGGAAAAAATAAAAGGAGCAAAATATATTCTCGCTGGTAACAGAAGCACCCCTTTTGCTTCTGTACTGGCTATAAAAATAACCCCTTTGCAAGCACTGAGACGCTTGAAAAATGCACTGATTATTAGAGCGTAATTTCTAATTACCACATAGCTGAGTGAAATGTGTTTTGGAGTCCAGGAGTTGTGAGAAAATCTCCTAATACACACACCAAAAAAAAAAAAAAAAAAAAGAAAAAAGAAAAAAAAAAAATGAAGTAAGGAATGCCTTGGAATTGCTGCTTAGGCATACGGGTGAATAAACTCATCGCTACCTCTGGCACAGCGCAGCTACGCAGGAGCACTGCGGCTGTTGCTGTGCACTGATCCCAAGTGGTGTGTTGAAAGTGAAACACAGATGAAAAGGAGTGTGGGGTGGATGGAGAAGAAAAGGAGAGACAAATAGCAAAGAACTTAGCTTGGAGGGACAGGAGGCCTTGACTGGAATTTTTCTCTAGATGCCTTGTTTACTGAATGTAAATGCCTAAAGTTGTTCAAAGGAACTTCCCTCCTTTTCAAAGGATTTTAATGTATTTCACATGGTGCTTGGAAAAACACCTTCGAACATGGTTTGGTTTTTTCTGTGTGTTTTTAGGAAATGATTGATGCTGTTTACAGGTCTTCATTAACCTCTTCCCTATTTCTGCCTGTGTTTTGTTCAGTTTTGTTTTAAACGTTTGGACTTCAAGTAACTTGCTCCAGGTTATTTTGAAATGTTGCTCCCTGCCAACGGCACCTTCATTCTGTTGCCTCCAAGCAGGTTCATTAAAATCTCTGTGGAGTAGCATGCATTTTACTTGGCATTAACTCTAGCACAGCTACTGAAACAGCAGTTTCTGATTGATCTTGAAAGCTACTTTGGTTTTGGCTTTCCTGCAAACCCCTCCGGTGCACCTTGTACCTTCTAACTGTGTTCACCACAGACAGCTTTTCAAACAGTTTAAACTCTTGGAAAGCTACTGCGACTTTAAGCTTTAGTGAGTTTTGGGAGGTTTTTTCCCTTTTTCTTTTCTGTTTTTTTTAATCTGAGGATAGAATGGTATAAAACTTCAGCAAGCAGTCATTTTTCTGTCTGCTAGTCATCTCCTTTCACCTCAACATCTTTCCCATTCTTATAACTGTAATAGTTCTTTTTCCTGCAAATTAACATAACTTGGCATTTGTTTTCCTTTAAGCTATACCAGTTCACACAACATTTTAAAATTCTGTGTTAATATCCAACATCTGATTAGTTATAAATCAGGGGGGAAAAAAATCAATTTACTCTTTTAAGACAAAGTACAATTGCAGTTGCTTTCTCACCCACTCCTCCCCCCAGCTTTGGAAATTTGTTAAAACAACTGCAAGTAAAATCTCTAAATCATTAGTATCTTCTTGTATTTGCAGAGAAATGAGTGTTCGTGTTTCTGTCTGGCATAAGTAAGTCTTAAATTATAGCTATTTTCCAGCAATGAGATGCTTCATCTCTTTTATGGCTTTGTCTCAAGGACAGTATCAGTACGTGAAGTGCTGCCTGGTTCTGTATTCTTTCTACTGATGCAGTGGAAGTTATTCAGAAAACCCAATTACTGCTTTGGTAATGTCTTCTCCGAGTGACATGGCGTTATTGGAGAACTGCTTGTTTATTCTGCCCATTCTCCTTCTTATTGTTAATTACAGCCATACCTAAAATCCTTATTCTGGGCTAGGGCTAAATTGTAGTAGGTTTATAGAAGTGTTTGCAAAACAAGGAATTCCTGCCCAAATGGCTTTTGATTTGAAATTAAGCAGAGGACAGCAAAGAAATATTTGCAGAGTCAGGCAAATGAAGAAAATATTGACTGGTTTGGATGAAAGAGGCCTCAATACAGAGCTTACAGAACTCCAACCTTCTAAAAATCTTAAAGTTTATAGAGGTGATTTAAAGGTTTTTTTAAGGATTAGAAGAGGGCTAAAGGGTTTTTAACAAGGATCTTTGGTTCAGTCTGACCGTCTTTCTCTTCCAGTAGAATAAGGTGGAACTTTCAGACAGATAAAAATGTTAATCTAAACCCACAGGTACACTTTACCAGATTGTCAGTCTGAAACTATGAGGACTTTCCACTTGAATATGTGTTTGTCTCCACATGGAAGGGCACCAAAAGTTAGATTTCATTGCATGTTTCATATACTATATTTTTATTTGTTAGGGATTCCACTCTGTCTGCCTGTGTTTTCCACCTGGTAGATGTCCACTTTAAAGAACTCAGATGAAGATATTTTCATTTGGCCTCTTCTCAGTGCATTCCACAGACAAATAGAAGTTATTGGGAAATACTTACTGCTGCCCAGGATTTTTCAATGTTCAGTTACACTACATGACTTTTAATATAAGATAGCCTCTAACCAACCTTTATAATAACATTACTCTCCTTTTTTTTCCTTTGATGTCACACTGAGAAATTCACCATGTTTTTGAGTAGGAATATGGCATAATATCAGTTTTTAAAAATGTTTGATGTTGCGTTTGCAGTGCCTCCTTTTCTGCCACTTTGGAATGGCACTCAGCTTTCAGCAACAAGGGAATTAATTCCCATCTCTCAATTCCAATACTCATGTTTAAATTTTTCAGACTGCCATGTGTGTTAGTGCTCTATTTTGCTTCAGAGTTCTGCATTCTGTAAGTTTTTAAGCTGTGAAACTCAATACTAATGTTCTCAAAGACCATCTCACTGCCAGTCTCTCCCTTTCTGTTTCCTTTGCGTCTTTCCACTTGACTTGGCTGTTTTGGGGCCTTTTTCTCTGAGTTTGAACCTGGGATCATACTGAGAAGCAGTATGAGCCCCAAACATCCCCAGTGAGGTCACTAAGATTGCCAAGCAAGGTGTTCCAAGACTGGCTGAGCTCAGCCCCTCTTCTCCGTGGCTATAAAGTAGTTATGTACTTCAATTTCACCAGGACTCTGATAGCATTAAGGATTATTGATATTCTCTGAAGCTATGTCCTCACTTGAGACCCTTTGCAGCTTCCTTTCCTTCTTCTTGCCTTAAAGCCCTTCCCTTTGCGATTTCCCTGCCTGCTCCGCTCTCAGCCACCGACTGGCTGCTGTTTTCTGGGAGTTTCTGGGAGTTTCTGGGAGTGCAGCCCTCCCTCTCCCTGCAGAGCGCACATGGGAGCACGTTGCCACGGATTAAGTGTGCTCGTGCACATGGAGGAAGGGTTGCTTTATCTCCCTTTGCTGCTGATGCTAGTTTCATCACTGGATTGCTCTCTCTTGCTCTGCTTCCATATTTCTTTGCTTTTCTCTGATGTGGCTTTTGGCGTTTGACTAAAATAAATATTTTGTAAGTTCTGAAAGGGTGGAAATGTTACAACACAAAGGAAACTAAGATAACATAATTAATACTTTAAAAAGGTCTTATTTATGTGGTTAAACAATGAATGTTCAAAGGCTGTCCGTATCAGTGCTATGTAATGCCATTTAGATTTGTTATGTTTTACCCTGTTATAACAGGAACTTAGGGCTTTACCTACTCTATATCTACACATAAATGCACATACCATGCATAATAATGTCAGCACATATGATATTTTAAAAATCACCCATCTATCAAAGGCTGAAAATCCAACCAAGATATGCTTGCAGCTCACAAAAAAAAAAAAAAAAAAAAAAAAAAAAAAGAAAATATAAAAACA
>VZRN01003035.1:2691625-2759328 GCA_013397935.1 Dasyornis broadbenti | reverse complement strand
TTTTTTTTTTTTTGCTAAAATCTGAGCTATGTGATATTTCCCTTCTTAGCATTGTAGTCTCTGTTTTTAACATGCAAGACAGCTACCCCAGCACAGGCATAAAATTAGTTTTGCTCAATGGATTTCTCGTCATGCATGTGCAAAAAGCTTCATTTGCCTCCAATTTAAATTTTTGTTTTCCTCTGGTGACTCATTTTGCTGCATCTGTGTTTATTCTATAACCTGTGGATAAGGCATGTTTTCCTAGCTGGGAGCTGGCTGGGCTTTTGCTGATGTCTGCCATGTGTTGGTTTAGTCTTGCATGCAATTCTGTCTTGATTTCTCTAAAGCTCTCACAGTCAGCATTTTCCCAAGGTGCTCCACACAGGTCTTCTGGGAAAGCCTTCAGGTAAAGTTCATCTCCAGGCTTATGTAAGACCTCACAAACTCTTTGTCCTTTGTAGCAAAGTTTATTTCCCTCCTACGAATATGCAAAATTCACTGGTTTGTGATAGACGATTTTTTATTTTAGTTCATCTCTTGCTTTATAGATCCTATTTTGATCACAGTGATTCGAGCTGTTTGCGTTTTCTTGCATTTTACACTTATTTCTTGATATCAGTTCATTCCATGTCTTTTCAATGAGCTTCAGCTTGCCTCACTGTGGTTTGTGGATGACAGGAAGAGATTTACACACTAGAAAGATTAATGACAAGAAAGGGGTCAAGTAACTGTTTTCCAAGATAATCTTCTAGGCAGTCAGTAGTGTGAGTTTGCGAGTTGCTTTTTATCTGTTACAGGCTAAACTTTGTTCAAGTACACCTTGTATCTATGTTTGCCTTCTACTTACAGTGTAAACATTGTCTATATATTTTATTTGTTCTTGTTATTACTGTAGAAAGGGTCATGTAGGTGCTAGAATATATTTCAGGCTTTTTGCAGTATCCTCTCAGCCCTTGTCTAAGTGCCTGATCTTTCCTGAGAAGGTGGAACTGTCTTAGAAACTAATGAGAGTTTTACTCAAGCAAAGACTGTAAAACTGACCCATTTTCTTGCTGTGGCTTCTATCAGGTTGTAAATAAGTAGGTCAGGCTTCATCTTGTTGATATCTAGATCCGTGGTTTTCACTGTTAAGTAGCTTTTGGGTGATGATTAGCAGAGTGTTAACCCCTGTTATGTTAGGAAGTGTTGTATTTGTGGTGTTCAAAGTAAAACAGTTCTTGTATCAAGCACCAAAAGACTCGTGGGATGTAAAATTCGCTAACATTTAACATTTGCTTAGGAACAGCATGCTGGTATGTTTCTGTCCTCTTGGAATACTGAAGTGGCAGGATTATCCTGAAAATTATTTTGCTATAGTTCATAAAAATTAATAGGTGGGGTTTTTTTTTCCCCATATTCTCCTTTTATGTGGCTGTTTGGGTCATTCAGAGATTTTTTTCTACTCACTATGACTTCACATGATGTTACAAACTTGATGTCATGGTAGACTGGTTTATTTACCTTTTCTTATTTAGCACTTGCTACTTTCTTAGAGGCTGCTTGTGGCTTTGTCTCTTCCTTTGTTACTCACGTGCTTCAGTGTCAAGTGTTTGTGTGCATAAATAACCACTCACTCCACGCTGTTATAACTCAATGGGGTGAAAAAGATGATAGATTGCTTGCTGAAAAAGAATATCAGGTTTATTTACAACCTTCCCTACAACGGGTCTGATTAAGATACTTCAGTACAAATCCATTCCTTCAGAGCCTTTACGTTCCTCCATTTAAAACTCCCCTGATATTGCTGCGTGCAACAAGAACTTGTGTCAGTGCTGATGCAAATTTTTGGTTTAAAGGACTGCGTGTATGTGTGGACTCCATAAGCAGGCATAGATCACACAAGTTTATGGAATGAGAGGAATGCTCTCCGTGTCGTCTTCACTGCAGTGTGGGTGAAATGAAATATTGTTTGGGAATCCAAAGCACCTCTGTCTGTCCATGGCTGCAGTGGAGTGACTGTGGCTGCAGTGCTGCCAGACAGTTCTGTGCGGGTTCATGAATGTATCACCCCGTCACGTGACAACGTGCACAGGTCCCAGTTCTGCTGTGCGCTTGCTACCTCTAACATCTGAATGAGTTCTTAAACGACAGTAACTGCTTTAAAATGCCTCCCACCAAATTGCTTGTCAGTCGCTGCAAAAAAGAACAGTTATTTCAGCCACTACCAAACCCTTTCCCCATGCAAAGACTGCTTCTCTCCCAGTCTGTGCATTCCTCTGCAGTGCACAGACGCAGTCAGGCAGGCTATTTCAAAAAATGAGAGGAAAAAGGCAATTCTGGTTACTCTTTGGTTTTGCATTTTCAATTCAGACTTTCTCATAGGCTTTTGGGCTGGAAACAAGTAAGATTAAGTGGATTCTACTGCATACAGCATCAGCTCTGAGTATTGTTGATAGGGATATACTCTAGAAAAGGAATCAGTCTGCTGCCACTGGATAAAAAACTGAACATTGTGGCTGGAGTATACTCTTACCAACTGATTCTACTGAAGAGAAACTTCTGTGTTGAAAGAAGGCATAGGATCTAAAAGATATTTACCATTAAACTACTTCCATTTGGTAATAAAAGCTTGAGAACACTGTTAAACTTTGCTATGTGGTAGGACATCATCTGTTGGGCAGAGAGTCTAAGCAACTGGTATCAAACTGAATTAAATTTTCTGAGTCTTTCTGTAGGTCTTTATACTGTCAGTGCTGTTCTACTGTCAATGGTCAGTTTTTCTCAAAGACCGTGCCAGATTACTGATCAAAAAAGATCATGTGCAGACCCTGAGTCTGTTCCTGAGGGTGGTAGAGAGATGGAGTAAAATGCAATGTATTCGTATGCTTGGCATTTAAATCCAGGTTGTGTTTCCAACCAAAGGTATAGCTACAGCTGTTGGCTTAGCTTGCTAAGTGTAAAGGTAAGACAAGTCAAAACCAACAGAAAGTGTCATTGCCAAATAGTTCTGTAACTTACAAAATAATTGGCTTTACAATGGTCTCAATATTCCAGCATTTTTATGGCATGAGTATGAGAGCTATTCTGATTAATTATAATTTATAATATATTCCTTTAAAGGCACTGTCCAGTAAATGCTATAAGATTGGGTCAGATTTGGTTTACACAGTGTATTCTCCCTAATGATGTAGGAAGACTTGAGAAGTACAAAAATACCCCAAGCCTCTAAACTTGAGCCCTAGTGAATTCTCGTATTTCTGTCTACAGGTCGTATCCTGGGGTTGTCATAATCTGTAATACAGAGCCTTTCAGATTTGTACAGCTTGGCCACAGCAGGCAGTTCATAACCTGAAAGGCAAGAATATTCCCAGTGAGAGCTGTGTAGCTGTGCTGTGAAACTCTCTAGAGTTTATAGAGATGCACTTACGTGTTGCCACATTTAAACTCTTATATTTTGCTGCTGTTCCCAGGATAAATAGGATGATTTTGTGGGGAGTGTACATTCGTAGATTATCCTTTACCTGCAGGGAAAGCAAGCTAGGTTCCTATATAACAGAGTCCCCAAAGAATGCCCCAAGAAAGGCAGTGACAAATGCTGCTGGTGTGAATACTGAGGACACACACCATTTGGGAAGGGTAAACCTGAAAGGTTTTTTCCTCTCAGCCTCGCCTGAAGTATGAGGAAGATCTGCTAAGAGACTCTTTTGCCCATGCAGACATGTGAAGACCCTACAGGTGCTGGGAAACTGAGAAAATCTGACCCCTGTGATATGAAACAGTACCTAGCAAAAGTAAATTTTAAATTTGAAGGGGGTGAATCATAGTTGTATGAAAAAGTGCCCTTTTTTCTCAACATGAGAAATATTATGTGCAGTTTTGAAAATACCATGAGTTTGAAAAGCAGTTAATTATCAGTGAAGTTAAGCCAAATGCTGATCAGACTGCTGATAATTGCTCAAAGGGAGCATAAACAGCAGTGGAAAAGGGATGGAGAATGAGAGGGATTGTCTGTGCTCCTTTCACCTTTATTATCTGTGCCTTTTGACTGTAAGCTGCCTTCATGTTACTGGATGAATTCCATTAATTTTAACTTCATTCTTAGGGTGTCAAAACTTTTTTTCTCTTCCTCATGAAAAGCCTTTCAAGGATCTCATAACTAGATGCTGAGCAATCAGGTCATAGGCATTTGTGTGTATGCCTAGAAAACAAATCGTGATGTTGAGGTGACTACTGGAAACATTGATATTTGGCAGGATTGGGGTAGTTTTGAGCTGTTTGTCTCTACCTGCTTAACTTCAAAAGGTTAGGCTGAGTTAATTTTGGCTTTTTGCAGTGCTGCTGAGGATACAACTGTGGTCCCCACTGAGGTATTATACTGCTGTAAAGATTAGACTTCATAGTCTGTGCTTGTCAGCAACTGATACTTTTAAAGAATTTCCTTGGAAGATGCTGTTTGTGTTGTTTTGACATAATGTCAATTTTATGTAGATATATAAATATTTTTTACAATGCATCAACTTACCCAAAACCAACAACCCACAAAACCTCTGAAAAGTAGGAGGAAAGCTTTTGATGTTCCTTTATAACTCTGAGATTAATTGGGTATCAAGAGTATATGATAGTTATAGATGAAACCTTATTTGTTTTTGATGGCCCCTCTGCACCAAGTTAAGATAACTTACATAAAATGATCTCCTTGTAGTATCAGTGACATTTGAAATTTAGAGAAATGAGACAAAGTGCTAGACACAATATAATTTTTCTGTCTCAATATTAAGGAAAAAGCTAGAGTAAAAACACAATATCATAAAACTTGCAGTTGCATTTAGGATTTATAGCAAGCAGGTGACAATATCACAATTTCAGGGCAACAATATGGACTATGAAATAACTAGGAGCATCTGGTCCTGGCTGAAACCTGCTGGACACACCTGTGTCATCAGGAATGATTAGTATGACTTTCCTGTTTTACTAGGAAATAACATAAAATACACTTTCTTAGGACATGCTGTCTGCTTTCAGACACAATGTTGCTTTCTTAGTTTTTTTCATTTGATTTACAAGAAGTTTGCAGAAAGACATTAGTATGCTGATCCTAACACAAGAATCTGGTACCGAATGTCTGCTCAGATGCTTTTCAGTAAATCTGTAGGCATTTGGGAGCTGGAGACAGGATAAAGGTTTGCAAAGAAACTGAGGACCCAATAGTAACACAAGAAGCTGCTGGCAGTAGCTTTATTTCCCGATAAGGTACATCTGTCTTCCTTCTCTATCTTTCTACCCTTCCTTGGCCTCTCTACATCTTATGAATAAAATGAAGGCTAATGGTCCTCTGATAACAGATGCTAAAGGCTTATCAGAAGCAGCTGCATGCATTTAAGATAGCCTCCTTACTGTACAGTAACTCTAAGAAACCAAAGTACCCTTTAGCTGTTGCAGTTCTTTCCAGAGCTTTCCAGAGCTGCAGATTTGTTTGTGGTGGCTCTGACCATTTGGGCTGTGCATGTTTTTACTTTAGAAGGAATAAATTAATTGAAAATGTGTTATAATTCACTTTTGCTGTAGCAATATCCTGTTCTTCTCAAAATGTTCAAACAGCATTTCAGCAAGGAAGGGATATTTGTTGGCAATGGGGTTAATACGGTGTTTGGATGCTGCAGAGTGAGTTGTTTGCTCACCCTTTAATTATTTGTCCATTTAAAAAAAGTAATTTTAAAAATATGGTAATTTTTATTCAGTAATTTATCAATAGACAGTAGATTAGGAAGCTCAAAGAGAAATGGATTCCATGTTGTTATGTCCTGTCATACAGTAGAGATAGGTGTTGTGGATTAGGCAAGACAGGTGTTGTGGATAAGGCTCTGTTTTTTAATTTGTCCCCTTTTTTTTTAATTGACATTACTAAGTGCATATAGCTAACAACATGAAATAACACTCTCTCTGTATTTCCTGGTATGATGAACTGATCTATTTTAATTTGCAGTTGCTGATCCAGCTGGGATTAGTCTTTAGCTCAAGCAGATCTAAATCAAGCAGTGCCTGTGATGACAATGGCCCCTGGCCTGTCTAAACTACTACTCTCTCTGCTGCTGCGTGTACACGTACTGTGACAATATCAAATTGAGGAAATTGCTTGCAATGGATTGCTGAGGAGACATGAATTGTTTTATATCTAGAGCTCTCTATCTTTTAAAATCAGATTGCTTAGTACGTGGTGAAATAAATACTCGAGTGGGTCTATTTTCCAGAATGTCTATTATTAGGAAGCGAAATTTAAAATCAAGGAGGTGTGAGGGACTAATACCTTCCAGAAGCCTGAAGGCATAAGACAAAAAAAAAAGTAAAAGAGCTTTTCTACTCAGTTCATTATAACACCGTCGGAGATCAGTATCAGGAAAGTTTCTAAAGGCAGAGAATAATAGAAGCAGTGCATGAAGTTTTGGAGAAGAAAATAATTTCCACTGCCCTCTGCTGACTGCAGGCTCTGCAGTGATGTGGCTCTGCTCAGCCGTGTGTAGCTGCATGTGCTTCCCTCAGAGCCCTGCACTGAGGAGTAGGTGCGAGCCATGTTATGAATGGAGCTGTGACAGTGAGTCATCCTTGAAGGAGAATGTTTTGCTGCAGGTGCTGCTATAATATCTAAAAGCTTTTCGTTTAGCTCACCTGCAATGGGCCATGATATATTGGCAGATGTGAAAAGCTTTTTCAAGTCCATTTTGACTTCCAGGTTATACGTGTTACTTAATTTCAGTGTGTTGTCTTTGCCCCTCCACTGCTTGAAACTCTGTGAATTTTGGGCTCCTGGAGAAGTATGAAACACTGTTCTGGATTTTTTTGTGTTGCACAATGTCATTTATATCCCACTCACTGAAGAAAAGAAAACAACAACAACAACAAAAAACAAACCAAACAAATAAAAAATCCAACCAACCAACCAAAAAAAAAAAAAAAACCACAAAAAAACCCCCCCCAAAAAAACCCCAAAAAACCCAAACAAAAAAGCCAAACCAAACAAGGAAAAAAATCCACAGAAGAAAGAAGAAAGGTTTGCCCTGTCTTTCCCAGAAGACCAAGATAAGACTTTAGAGGGCAAAGCAGGCTGTACTATTACAGCACCTTCATGCACTTTCTTAACCCCCGGTGGGTTTGAGGTCAAAACTTTGTTTTGGGTGCCTTAGAGTGAAGATGCTGCAACTTTCCTTTATGGCCAATGTTATCATTAAACAGGCTTAATTCACAATGTGAGTGCCACACAACTTCAGCTTGCTTATCGTGCTGTGGATTCCTTGGGAGCCTTGATTTATCTATCTAAAGGTCAAATGCTTTCCCTGTAACTGTTTGTAGACTGGATCTAGTACCAGGTTAGGACAGTGCTAGCGAAGCAGAAGGTTGAGGCTGATTCAAGTACTACAAATCTGAGCAAGAACATAGGGCAATTGTAAGTATTATAAGAATCGTGGCCCTATATAGTATTTCTATAAATTGATTATAACCTTTCTAACATTATTCTGGTATCTTTTTCCTTCAACTTCTGTAACATCTCTGTGCTTGAGTATTCCAATATTCCCCCTCAGCTTCTGTAGTGTCGTGATGCTCTGACTTAAACTGGAAATGTCAACGTACTAGTTTCCTGTACTAGTTTCTCTGAAGCAATTCATTTGGATATGTGCAGGGATTGATGTGGTCAAGTGCCAGACACCTTCTACATTTTCTGAACATAAAGGAAGGCAGCACTTCAAAGCTAGGCTACTATTACCAGCCGAGTAATTACTCTGGGTCAGTAGATGTATTTCAGTAAATATCACTTGGTTAGATCAGGTCCCAGAAGGAGATTAATAAGAGCAAGATGCTTCCCAGGTAAGTCTTTTATCGCCTCCTGGGTTCTGTGCAATGTGGCTGAATGTTATCTTGTAGGCTCGGGGTAGCTGAAGTGATGCTACAGAGATGAATGATGATATGTGGGCATGGTCACGTCTGAAGATCTCGAGAGTGTGTTAGACATGCTTATATACCATGAGGAAAGCAAAATGTGCGGTAGAGTCTCAATTCTGTACATAAATATTTTCGCCAAGCTATTGTTATTTGTGGTTGTGCTTCCATTCAGAGTTCTTCCAGACTGCAGTTTCCTCTTTCATGTTCATTGTCGCAAGTGGTCTCTAGGTTTTCTTGGATGCTGCTGCAGCGCAACCTGTCCTGTTGGCAGCCAGAGCTGCTTCCAAATCCTGTGTCTTCCTCTCCTGTCGATGTGAAGTACTCTTGGCACTTCAGCACGAACACGTGGGACCTGCTATAGGAAAGCATGTGCCCCTGATCTGGTGATTTCAGATGCCTCTGCATCGGAGATACGGCTTGGAAGGTTATGTGACTGCACAGTGCGAATGCACCCGGGGGTCAGGACATGGATGGATAATGGAGGTACTTAGCTTCTCACACCTGCGGTGTCCAGTATGCGCAGTTCACTGGCTGAAGGTGTAGCGCTGTATGAAATGGCTGTCTAGCCTCTGCATCCTTAAATCAGGTCAGTGATCACAGTTAAATGTAGCTTGGAGGAAGGCAGCATATGAAAGTCTGTCTTTTTCTTTAGCAAGAAACTTGATAGCAAGAGCTGTGCCAACGTTGAAACCTGTACAGTTCTGAATGCTTCCATAGATGGAGCACTTGCAAAATTCCAATTATCACTAGTTATAAAAGATGACCTTGTAAAGGAAGGTAAATCCTAAGAATGCACTTGTAAAATAATGTTTGGTTGACCTATCCTAGTGAGTGAAAAAGCCTCACTATGGTTGTCTTGTGTGTTCAAAAAAATTTTCAGTTGGTTCCGGCATGTTTTCTAAATGAGATAAATCAGCTGTTGCTTTTTCTTGAAAGAAAAGCCCTTTAGAGGAAGGTTCATGGGATTTTACCAAATTTAACTTTGGCTGCTGCTTGTCTGTTGCACTCATCTGATGTACAAATTTTTTAAAGTCCATTTTGACTGCCGGGTTATATGTGCTACTTAATTTCAATGTGCTGTCTTCTGATTGCAGAATGAACCCCAAACCATGAGCTAAGACTGCCTATATATTATTGGCTGCTCCTTTGTTTTACTCTGGCACCCTCAGTTCCTGGAATTTGGACTTTGCAGTTACCATTCAGGATCAATGCCTACAGAACTGCATTTTAAGGCTGTTGTTTCATTTGGCAATTAAATATTGACAATGGTTGTAAGGGGGAATTTTATTCTGCAAGCAGGTTTGGTGATTGCCATTGGTTTCTTTGATAAAAAGATACCCCAGATACATCTGTCTATTGACTGAGTTAATTAGCTATAAACCGACTTAGAAATAGACAGTTGATAGTTATTTATTAAATGAGCACAGTTAATTTAGAAATTATTCATCTTGCAAACAAACTGCCAGCTCTGTAAACAGCTATGGGTACAATTATGATCACATCTTTCTAGCATTCATCTGATCACTGGAAATTGAGCTAATTTAAACCTTCTTCACAATACATTTGCAAGGTGTAATTGATTAGTACTTAGTGACAGTTCTGTCAGGCGGATATAGACATAGCGTGCAGGTGATTCAATCTATCCCAATCCTATAGGACAAGGAAGAGTAAAATAAATCATCTTTTACTTGACCTGAAGTCAGATCATGTGAGACTGTCTGCTTGTGAAGAGAGCAGAAATGAAGAAAGTTATCATTTTCACATTGTCATTTTTTCTGAAGAGCACTGCAAATTAACAGTACAAAGGAGAATTCCTGTCCTAGTAGATTGCTGTAGAATTTATAAAGGTGTATTCTTAATCAAATTTGAACCATTGGTTTGGTTTTGGACTAAGTACATGCTCTTCAGTGAGAATTAATATATCTTCCTTCTAGTTCTGACATCTGTAGCAGAGCTATCAAGAGAAGAAGGTTCTTAGCCAGGTATGACAAGTAGGACACAATGATGATTATGGGTGAAATGGATGACTATGATTAGATTTACTGTGAATTCAGTATTTAAATACTGCAATGCAGTATCTGAATAATAACACTGTCATTTATTACAATTGATTATGCTATAATTGCGTTATGTTCACTCCTGTTGAGTAATGAGCTTCAGTGAGACCTCCGTGCTGTCTAAACTTCTCAGAGAAGTCTAGGTGTGACTAGGGTACCTTAATCTCAGATTTGAACAACAGCCCATGTCTAAAGACTCAAATATAAGATGGCTTGGCTAGTAATGTGCAGGTTTAGTCTTTGGCCTTCCAGAATGCACAATTACAAAGCAACAAAACACCCAAGTAGCTTCTTTAAGATTTTATCTCCTTATTTGATGATAGGACTTTAGTGATTTTACTTGCCCATCCAGAAATGAGTGTTCCCCCATTTTCAGCCAGGTATACCCTGCAGGCTCCTTGTTGGGGCAGGGGTCCATCCAAGGCTTTGGGATCCCTTTAAACGCTGTGGGTTTTCTCTTTTTTAGTTTTTAGTAGGGTGGTTGCCTGCCCTGAGTCCCTGGATACTGTTGGAGGCTCATATGCACATGCAGGACTGTAAGGTAAGCTGCAATTAAAAGAAGAAGGAACCAGTTAGCTGATTTATAATTTGACAGCTATTTTGGGAACTCGCTGTCCTTTTCTATATTTACTTATGTTGCTACTTGCTGCCAAAGCTGTTTGTTTTCCAGTTTGTCTTTATTATCCATGTCTTTACTATACTCTACTTGCAGATATTTGGTATTCAGAAAGGCAGGGGCATGTATTGAAACAAAAATCTATGGGCAAATTGTTGGTTTAGAGCCCTTTCTTGGCAGTCAGAAAAGATACTGAGGGAGAGTCAAGCCACAGAATTGGAAATGTCTTAATACTTACTGAGAAATATATAATAACATCATGCTCTTTCTGGCTCTAGAAGAGAAACTGAGCTTGTTCTCCAATTTCCTGAATTGAGGGTGCTAGTAACTCATCTTTAATATAAGGAAACCCCTCTTGGCATTAGTAGAACCAGCCAAGTTTGAGAGGAAAAGACTGATCAGGTCCCTGTGAACAGCTGTGTGCCTTGACTCCTGGGGAGGGTTTGGTGCTGGATCAGGTCACAATCAGGCACAGTATGAGACCAGCTCAGGGTTCAGTGGCCTGGGGAAGGGAAGCAATACACAGATATTGTTAGCATTGCATTTTACATGGACTAGTTTGAAGTCTTTGCCCCACTCTGTACAGACTCTTGACACCTAACACTGGGTTTGGTTCTACTTGAGAGGCTGAACTGCTAAAAGCTCAGCCATTTCACTATCTAATCTATGCTAATGCAAGGCTCTTTACGTAGCACTAAATAAAGCAGGGCAGCTCCTCAGCAGGTGCTATTCATTTTGTAAATCAGTTAACAACACTCAACACTGTGTCAGGAAAGTTAAAGCCAGATCTGTTGCACCAAACCATGTTCCCACCTATCAGATTGTATCACCTAGCTTCTCCTCCCATGTGGCTAAATAATCTAGTGCTGTCCCCAGTGCAGTACTAGAATGAAGGTCGTCTGCAGGTAGGTTATCTATTGTTTAGAGCGACAGCAATACTCTGGGGTGAAATTGGAGTCCCAGTGAGAGGGGTGTGACATTTATCAGAACGCTAATTAGCGAGTGCCGTTGTGTATGGGAAGAATGTAGTGGTAGGAAGTGCAGACACCCTTATTTTTATCCCGGTGCCCTGTTACAACTAATAGTGCTCAATCTGAAGTGAGGTGCCTAATACATGTGGACTTCTACACAAGTCTTTTGTTTTGATCTCCTCCTCGTGTTGTAAAACTCAGAAGTGTTTGGACAGAATGATCCAATGATCTATGGAAATCAGCTCTACTTTGTCATCACATGAGGAAATTAAAATGTTTTTTTTTCTCTTTAGAAGCAAGGCTATATAGTTGCACAACTCTTTCCCTGAGATCTTCAGAAAGTCAGGGCTGTCCATGGAGAAATAATAACTGCTCCAAGTCAGGTCTCACAGTCCTTTTAGCTAGAATTTTTGGAGACAATATTCTGCTAGCATTGCCTTCACCATATACAGGAACGTTGGGAATTCAAGGCAAGGAGCTCTGTGTAGGATAGTACCCTCCATATTTCCCTAATTAAAACAAACAAAAAAAAGTCTGTATTTTTGTTTGTTTGTTTGTTTGTTTTTAATGGAGCCTGCAGATAAATGTGGATTCCTGGCAATATCCACAGCTTGTTCATATCAGACTGCTGTGTACCAGCTCATGAGGTGGACTGTGTCACTCATTTTGGTGTACTGCGAAATGAAACATCTGAATTATTTGTATGAATTATTTATAAATGATATTATTTAGAATGGAGATGGAGCCCTTTCTCTGTAAGGTTGTATGCTGAAGCAGAGTGTTAGTGTAAGCCGTTTTCCTTGTAAACTCACACTTGGAATTGATTATGATGCATTAAAAAAAGATCCACAGACTAACAGCTGATTGATTCCTTCAGACTAATGTATGTTTTTGAGGGCTTTTTGCATTTTTATCTACTATAATGAAGACAGACTTCTATAGATACATTGCTCCCGAAAAGTATGTGCTGCGGGCTAGATAAGTAACTAACTTTTTCCCGCATTGCCTTTAAAGGAAGAAAAGAATCAAAATTTCTTAAAGGTCACTTTGTAAACCAATAGTTTGTGTCAAATGCTTCTGCAGTTCTGGACACTCTCTGGTGGTCACCTATAATTGAACATAGTAAGAAAATGTCATATCTTGTCTTTTTGTCACTTGTTCTTTATCTTGCTGAGGTGCTAACTTCACTGCTCTCCCAACACCCCCCACTGGCTTTTGCATTTCAGTAGTTCTGTTTCAGTGTACCTTGTCAAAAAATATTGCAAATGGACCTGTAGGTATGCTTTGCTCCACAGCAGAGAAATTTATCAAAATTCCTACTTTGCCCCAATAAGAAAATTTTAGAAAAGGATAGTGTTATGTTTCTATCTTACAACTTCTTTGTTTTTTTTAAAAAGGGAATGAAATGTGAAACTTCATTCTGACAAATGTTCTCTCTGCTGTTGATCCGAGCCATAAGTGCAGTGCCAAATTACCTGAGTGTTTGTGCTCATTTGCCTCATTTGTATTGTAGTTATAAAGGAAGTGCTTGGTTTATTTCGAGAAGAGTTTGGGATGCATGATTTTGCCTTGATCCCAGCAAAACAGAGCTGATCTACAGAGCCATCTTTGCTTGTAGCTGTTCTTAGGATGTGAAATTTTGTTTGAGTGTTCATTTAAATGACGATTACCATGAGGCAGCATTTTTACTGCTAGTGATCAACTAGTCTGTTTGGACTTCCTTTTCCATGGTGCTTTAATATATTAAGTGCTTAACTGTCTTTAGCATATGTATGAGGAAATTCACAAGATGTGGTTGAGCCAAAAGCTTTTAGTAAAGTTTTGGGGTAAAACTAAATTACCTGTAGAAATTAATTTTATGAGAATTCTGATGTAACACTTGCTAAACAGTACATCTATTCTCACCTAAAACCTACTAAGCTTTACAGGCATCTGCTTTGCAAATACTACCCTTCACAGAACCCCAGGAATTTCAAATATGTACGGGATTATGCTCTTGTATCATGCAGTCATAGCATATCCCATGGCAAGGAACAAGACAAGATGTATACACAATATCTAAATCCTGTTGTTGGGTGGGTGCGCATATGGTGCACAGCACTGCCTGCCTCTCCTGCACCTGGGCTGATACTGCTGTTGCACTGATTTCCAGTTGGACAAATCAGTGAAGAAAACCAGAGTGCAGGGTACACGCTGCATGAAAATATTCACTTTTGGCTGTGCTGACAGTAGGTAGCCAGTGAGCCTTATTTATAATGTTTTCAGCCACTACCTCCAAACTGGGAGCTGGTGCCATCTTGCCTTCAGCCTTTCAAACGCTCATTCAATTACCTTCATCTGACTGCTTAGCATGTAACTGTATTTTGCAGTTGGCCTGACTGTGGTACAAGTGCAGCTTCATCATCTACAGCAGCAGCAGCAAATAAGTGGGATCCTTGAAAGAATGATAGGCAAATGAATCTCAGTGACAGTACATCAATTAACATCGTAATGTATTACAATTGCCATGAGGGAAGAATACAAGCCCGAGCAACCTTGAGCATATCAGAGCTCTGCAGGATCCCGGCCTTGCGCGCCTTGCCAGTGCAGCACTGCTAAAAACAGTCAAGTAATGCTTGCAGGACTAATAAGTAACATTTCCCAGTTATTCTGGTGGGTTCAGTTTGGCTCACCTGCTCCTCTCTTCCCTCCCGCACCCAGAGTTTGTGACCACCCTCCACCAGAACTTGCTTTCCGTGCTGGCAGTTGATGGGAAAAGAGTTTGCAGAACACCGCTACAATTGCGTGCCACCAGCAAGCTGGCACTGGAGTTGCTGAATCTGTGCTGGTTAATTAGGGTTCTGCAGACTTCCAAAGCAGTCTGGTAGAGCACCACAGCTTCAGTTTGCTGCTTCTGTCCTTTGGTTCTCTGGCACTTGCTTTAGCCGCAGAAAGTTGGGACAAGGACATTGTGGACAGGCGGGGGTCAATATTTTCTCCCAGGTAACAAGTGATAGGACAAGAGGAGATGGACTCAAGTTGCACCAGGGAAGGTTTAGACTGGATATTAGGAAAAATTTCTTCACAGAAAGGGTGGTCAAACATTGGAACGGGCTGCCCAGGAAAGTGATGGAATCACTGTCCCTGCAAATGTTCTAAAAATATGTAGATGTGGTGTGTAGAGACATGGATTAGTGATGGACTTGGCAGTGCTGGATTAATGGTTGGGCTTGATCTTAAAGGTCTTTTCCAACCTAAATGATTCCATGAAGCGGCTTAAATCAGCTCTGTAGGTATTACTCCAGAGGCATGACTGGTCAGTCAAGGTCTGCCAAGACCTTGCAAGCAGGATTTCCTGCAAGCAGGAATACATGTTTCTTTCTCCCTATGTACCCTAGAATATGCACAGAGCAAGGTGGCAGTCACAGCACTTCAAATTTTTGCTACTATGCATGTGAGTACCTGGCATGACACCTGAATTTGCAGAACCTAATTGCAGCTCCATAGTGAGAAGAACACCCGTGAAGACCTAGTTTAGTTTTCACCTACCCAAAGATGATCTGCTAAAGTCTTCTTTGAGAAATGTCCTTATACCAGCCTTTGGATTGCTAGCTACAGGATTTCTGGAGGGAAGGTGATTCCTTAAAGCTGATACAATCAATTGTAAGCTCTTAAAGGAAGTCCTTGATAGATTTCCTGATTGAAAACTTGTCCTATGTCATTTTCCAAAAAAAATATATCAAAAGTCAAGGATTTGAATATATGAAAATGCAAGAGTACTAAATGCAAGAATACAATTCTACATGTTAACTTTTTCTCTGCATTCCTGTGTGCTTCCCAAAGGTAGAACAGCTTTTGCAGGAAGGCGAAAAAGAGGACATGACTGACTAATAAGTGTCTGGATCATAATACCAACTTAAAGGGGGTAGGATTACCACAGCATTTTTTGTAGTGCTCAGGTTTATAATTTAATGTCCTTTTGTTACAGCTTCCATGGCCTCACTTTCTTTTGGGGAGATGATAGTAAAGACTAGCACTTGTTTCAACTCCTAAAATAGAAATGCATATATTTTGCATGTTGACATTTTCAGTTTTTCCCTTTGCCTTCATTTTTTGAATGCAGCGAGAATATGCAATGTGAGGGAATTATTTAATGTTTTTCTTTTTACCTTTTTAAATAATTTTGGAAAAGTAGGGCTTTGCTAGATTTATAAATGTTACAATATTCATTGGTAAAGGAAAAACATACTTTTTAAAGCTCTGTTTCTTCGGAGTGGCAAGGCACATCTGTTTTCTAAAAGGGTTTTTGTTTACTATTTAGTTACCTGCCTAAAACTGGAGGATTTAAAATTTTTCCAGCATAATTAGAAAGAATCTTAGGCTTGCTGATAGTTTCAAATATAGAGAACTTGACATATGGCTATCCTATTTTAAAAACAGTAATCTGCAGAAAGAATATAACTTCTTAATTATTAAACCTTGATTGTTTTCTGTTTTGACGTAGCTGACTACCCCCTCTTTTGATAGAGTGTTTGTGATGAAAATTACACCTTTATGTTCACAAATCTCACTTCCTGTGAAAATGGTGTATACTGTTCAGCAGAGGTCTATGGGTCATTGCAAAGCATTCAGACAAGGATGGCATATTTTGTTATGCCCTTATCAAAGAATGTGATTGTGGGTGATTTTTTTTCAATTAAGATGTACCAGTTTCCAGTTATAACTCTCATCCTAGCTAGTAATATTTCTTCAGTCTCATCAAGGTATGTTATGCAAGTATTAATTGAGAATTATCATTTACTTCTTCTGAGAGTAACAAAAGCAAAGAACTGAGGAATGAGACCCAGCTAGTTTGACAGTTCAGGCTTTCATAAACACTTCTAACCAGAGTTTGAAAAATAAAGCATACAGTGTAAACTTCATTCAGCCTCCTACACTGACCCTATTCCTGCTGTCCTTAGTGCAGGGAAAATCCTGTTTCATCTCTGGTGGTCATTTTGCATCCAGGCTTACAGGACACAGCTTTTCTCTGCTTTTGAAGGACTCAGTCTTCTTATAGGAAACAAATATCTGTAATTGCTCAGCAATAAAGGTTCAGAACATCTTGTTAGAGCTCTGTGAAAGTGCAACAGTCTTGTGCGTGTTGAATTGCTGCTATCTATCTAACAGACATATAAGGAACACTGCTACCATTTTATTATATTAATATTCCTAATAATAGTTACACTATATAGCATTCTTCTCTCTCTCATTCTCTCTCTATTTTTTTTTTATTTGGATTTTATTAAAAATCATATTCTGACATTCTTTGTGCTATTGGGTAGTAATTTTCTCTGCAAATACTAACTCAGGCTACTGGCAAAGCAAAGTGTTGTTCAACATGTTTAAGGGTATTGGAATTACCCTAAGTTGTTAATTTTGTACAAATACTATCTTGTTTGAAGTTCTTGTTTTCTGGAAATGGGGGGAAACTGATCTCTTAAATTGAGTTAGAAATATAATATTAATAAATTGAGATTTATATACTGAGCCACCTCCAGTGTAATTTGTTTTGTACAGATTATAAGGCATAAGGGGCATTTTCTCTCTGTATTTCAACAGAAATTCAGTAGTCTTATAGATGTGCAAGGGATTTAAACTAGTGTGAGCTTACACTTCTGCGATTTAAAGTAATCACATATAGCAAACAAGGTGTAGCCTTTTTCCCTGAGTTACTGCACTAAAATATTAGCAATAACACCAGAGCTTCACGACTTTATGGTTGGATTGTCAAGTAGAATGTTTTTGTCTAGTTCTCATTGGGATGCTTAGCTGGAACATCCACAATGGGAATGACGGTTTGGGGTCCACCCCCACCCCCTCCACCCCCAAGCCTTTATAGTTCAGATTGTGCCTAATTGAATTCACATTTATATTTAGGTTGAGTAGAAATGAGGGGTTGTATATGTATGCAAAACATGGGCTGACAGCAATTTCTGCCCTGGGCGCCTCTAGATCTCAGTGATTTGGTGGTGAAGGTGATTACCTGCTATTAGTCACAACAATGGGCTTCTGGGCATAACAGCACTGAACTAGACAAAAAGCCTAAAATGCCAGAAAATCAGCAATGACAGGACCCAGGTGGGTAAAGGAAAAGAGCAGCTTTGCTGCTGAACTTAAAAGGCAGCTCTTAGTCCTCTCCCGCTTTAAACATTAGGGAATGAAAAAGAAAGCAATGGCGGAGCAGCGAACCACAGACAGTTTCAGACAGTTTATTCAAACTATGAGGAAAAATATCTCGAGGCAAAATATTAGGTTTTGTGACACACGTTAGAAAAATATATATGGGGATTGTTTAGCTGTGCAGGGCCGTGTGCTGCTTTCATCATCACAACTACAGCAGCTGATAAAGTTGCCTTCTTCAGAAGTGAAGACATTTCTGAGAAAATGTGGAGTTATTCACTTCCCTGAAATGCCTATTTACTCATGAAAAGTTGCCTGATACTAAATGGACTTTTGGTCCTTCCCATATCCATTAAGCCATTGAACGTTTGTTGTGGTGGCAGAGCAGGAGCATCCCTTATGCCACATAAACAAGCTGTAACTACTGTAATGTGAAAAGTGTGATGTGGCTGCAGCTAATATTAGGCACAGCATTGCAATCCCACACTAATAAAGTGTCTAATGATAATAATAATAATCATGATAATAATATCTTATGTCTCATTCCATATACTGCGTTAAGATTCAAGTGGAGGCAGTGACGTGTCGGAGCTAAGGAACACACTGGAAAAGAAAAGATGATCAACTTAAAACTTGCAAATACTTTCTGAACAAAAGATTAAGCAGGAAAAAATCTAGAGGAGAATTGCAATCCCTGGAAGTTCATGCCCTGAAGGACGAGGCAAATGAGGCTGTCCAGTCTACCTGGTAAAGGTCCAATAGCTGGGTGACCAAGAGCATTCCTTTTGCTCTTATGCACATACAAAGTGCTGGTACCTAACAGGAATGGTTTTCATACAGCACACTTGTATGAAAAGGCGTCAGACTGGGGGGTTTACAGTTGGTTTTTTGGGTGATTTTACTGTATCTGAGTCAATTTACTTCTTAAGTGTCACAAAACCTGAGTAGCATATACACCTGTAGACACACAGTTGTTTACAGAAAATCCATTTCAACTCATATGGTGTGATAGAAGACGAATAAAGGCTTCCTGACACTCAAATTAAGGGAACAAAATGGAAATTGAGCATGAAAAGTGCTTAACAGTGCAGCAAAAGATAGGATTGCTAAAGAAAAGAAATCTGTTTTGTTACTAAATTTTAGCTTAGAATTGTAAGGTTTAAAAATGGTCACAGCTCTCTAATTATATCCTATTGTCCCTAATGCATGAATGAAAACAAAAAGAATGAGCATAATGTTTTGATCTGAAACAGTTGGTTTAAAGGAGTGTTCAGATGAATGAAAGAAACCACAGTATGTAGTTATTCTTTATGTCATCATTTTAATTCATTATTTATACAGTCTATTATAAATTTATACAACCTACGGAGGATATTAAGGTGACTTCTTTATCAGTTGGTAAAGAAAATACAGTGCATAAACAGCAAGCAGGATTTTGGTGGGGGGGAATTGTTCTTGGGGGGGTTTTTTGGATCTTGATTGGTTTTGCTGTGTTGAGGGCAATTGAATTGATTGTTTCAAGACAGAACAGTGATTTAAACTTTTTTTTTTGTCCCTGAGTTTTTGATTGAAACAAACCCAAATTTTTAACAAACTCATCCATTAATACCTAACCTGGATACATAGTAGTAAATCTTAAAGTAAGAGTTCTTCACATCTTGATTGAAAAAAAACCCCTGAAGTTAAGCAGATCAGAGTAAAATGAGATGAAAATTAGCGAAAATTTGGTATGCAGCACTTGATCTGCAATGGATTTGTGTGATCCGTACTTATTTTTCTATTTTATCCTATTGTGCTATTTTTCTGGACACACTTCCACTGATAAAAACTCTGTGGCTACTTCTTCAAAATGACAAAGCATTTCATGTTCAGATCAACAAAATAATTTTTCTTTTCGTGTGCTTGTATAATCGTTGTTATCCAGCAGTAGGTTGAAAATGTTTTCCAGAAAGCTAATTTATTATTGAGGACCGTACATTACCAGCACGTAGAGAAATCTTTTTTACTCATACAAAATAGATGCAGACTGAACTCCAGAAGAGGTAAAGCTCAAAATCTCAAGAGATAAATGAAAAAATGTCTTCTTATCCCCATGTGAAGAGATGGGGGGAAAAAAAAAAGAGAAAAAACATAGAATCATAGAAAGGAAAAGCTCTCTAAGATCAAACTGGTGAGTTTTCTACATCAAAATACGACTGACTTGCACGAGTACAGTATCTGTACCATGACTATCACAAAACTGAATTTTAGGGTAAAACGTCACTTTGCCCATCTCCTTTTCTCTTTATATTTGAAGACACTTAAGAAAAAGAGAAAAAGAAGAAAAATGTACTTCAAATCTTGAAAACCACAGTGGACAGAGCGTAGCCACACCAAGAGATTAGTTTGTTATTCCTGTAGGACAGTTTGGGAGACTATTAGAAAACAAATGGAGAGAAGTACTTAGGTAAGTCCTTCAATACAGGGAGCCTTAAGAATAAGGAGGAGGATAATGATTAGAATTAGAGTAAGATCCTCGGGCAGAATGCAAAGGTTAGGTGTCAGATACAGTGTCTCCTAGTAAATTATTATTCTGTTTCTTTGCTGTGATGTAAAGGAGCCATAATAAAGTTTGATTGAAGTCCAGGCCAGTTTTATCAGTTCTGGGAACACAAGCGAAGAGACTTCTTTTTGAACAGACACTGTTGACTTGCTTGACTTGGACCGATTATGTCAAGTAAAACTGTCTTATACCACATGTGTTTCATCTCAGTTTTTTCTGTGACCTAGAAATACTTTGCTCAGAAGGAACTTTGACTTTGAAGAATAGAACTTATAATATGAGAAGAGGAAGCGCAATGTAGAGCAAGTCACAGATCCATTGAGACTGAAACCTCGATAACTGAGAGAAGAGAAAAAGTACTTTGATACTCATATGAAGCCTTGTAATTGAAGCATTGGCTCACTTGAGTTACTGCTTCTATAAATTGAAGTGCTCAATATGAAGTGACAGTTTCCTCATGGGAAATAGGCAAGACCTTGGCCCTTTAACGAGACGTATTCAAAATAATGAAGTGCTGTTCTATGCATTACCTTCAGAAATGTTTGCAGTTTAAGATGTACCAACTAATGAATCAAAAATGTCCTAATTTGGTGTTCTCAGTATGAGAAACTAACTTATGTCAGTCTGATGACTTAATTAAAAATAATAAATTACATATACCATGTTTATTTTTTATTACTGAGCAAGAGATAATTATCAAGGCTGTAAAAGTAATAGTTTGAACAGATTAGTTATTTATTTTTTCAGAAGTGTTGTGCAAGACTTTAAAAGCTTGATGTGCAAATGCTTTGGGAGGATTTTGCCCATCTCTGAAAATGAGCTTGAATCCTGCACTATAAATGTTCCTTAGCAGTCCTTGCAGACACATCATCCTTCTCCTTGAGCAACCTTAATCACAACTTGTTATGACAGTGTATAACATTCCATGCTATATCATAGGCAATTGCCAAGTGAGGCCTTCACTAACTGACGTGCTACTCTACTTCGTAGTGGTCTTTCTTCAGTAAATGGAGCTCTCTCCCCCTCCCTCATCCTGTTTACAAAGGACATTTCTAAACATTACAGAAGAGAAAACAATTAGAAACTATAGAAATATGTATGTGCCAATGACTGTTCAAATAATTAAATCACTGGAAGAAATATACTCTGCTGCTTGATCTAATAGAGATTTTGTCCTAGTGAGTTTCACGCAATAGGAACCTTCCTATTGCCTAGACAAATTACAAGATGGTTAAGCTCATGCATGTGCTGTGAAAGTAAGGATGAGGTCTATGGTGCCCTGGTCACTATCTGCTGTAATAGAAATAGGAGGGTCTTTCCAATGAAGCAGGCAGTTATTTATGAGTATGTCAGGGTACCCACCATCAGAAATGTTGATTACTTTAATTACTAATTCAAGTTAGTTAATTTCAGAGCTGGCAGGTTGTTTTTTTTTTTTCTCCACAAATATTCAGGGTCTTTTTTTTTAATCAACATATTCTCCGACTACTGAATACAAGAGAATTTTAAGTCATTATAACTTAAGGCATTGTGGGTTATGAGAACACACCCTTTGGCTTTCAGTGCTGAACAGTGAGCCGTGTCCTGCAGGAAAGCACTCTAATGTTACTATTTGTACTGCAGCAGCAGTAAAGGATTTATACAGCCCACAATGAAGGACAAACCAGCACTGTCCTGCCAGTCCTCACACTGCCCTCAGTTATTTAGGTGCGCTTAGACAAAGCTGCAGCTTGAACACTACGGGGTAGAGGCAACCACACCAGTGACCTTCCCAGCAGCTGGAGCCACAGCAGTCAAGTTCATGGAAGCTTGTAAAGTCTGGCCAGTGCAATTCAAAAGCATGGGAACGAAACTAAGCGTTAGTCTTGCTAGTTAATTTCCGACTTCAGAGGCATGCCCTGGGATCCTAAAACTGATCTTCTCCACCTGACTGCTCTGAAGCATTTAGTAATACTGAAAAGGTAAATGGGATTTTCAATGGTCTGCTTTTTTATCTTCAGGCAACAGACAGAATGTGAGAGTTTAATGATCAGCTGGAATGCTATCGTGCCTTCTCTGCTCAGTTGGTGAAACTGGGGCTTTTCTTCTTCTAGCTCCTAAATTAAGTAGTATTAAAATGACTGGAACATGTGCTTTATTCATGATATCCTAAGGCTTCATCTGCTTCTCTTACCCTTCTGTGTTTTTCTTTCTTAATGGTTATGTAAGAGTTGTATTAAATATAATTTTCCTCATTGATAAAACAGTAAACAACAAAGTTTTTCCATCCCTCATATAAATCAGCTTTGGTTTTTTTTTTCTAATCTCTAACATGAACTTTCACAGTAGATACTTTTGTCCAAATCTCAGAACCATGGACTTCCAAATGACTGCTTTAGCAATCTAGTTTAAATTGAATCCATGTGTATTATTAAAGCCCCATGATACAAAAGAACTTCCAAGAACCTGCAAATAGTTTCACTTTATTAATGTAATATTGCAAAAGTAGTCCAATGATTGCAATGGGAAAAATAATTTCAAACCATAAAATACTAGACTCAAAAAACTTCTCTAGTTTTTCTGCAGTGTTCACTTGTAACTTGCTCTTTCTGCTAAATGTGATTTTTGGTAATATGCTACATTAAAATATTACTTTTACCAGACCCCAAAATATGAGAAGGGTATGATTATAAAAATTGCTTGCATTTAAAGCACCAATTCCTCACATAGGTTTGGCTACCTTGTTGATGTTGCAAGTGAAGAAAGCAAATCACAGCTGTCTAGCACCTATGGTTTTATTAAAAAATGGAACTAAATTATTTCTTTAGCATAGATTTATCTATTACTTTCACAGACCACTTGACTACCATGCAAAAGGCCACAGAAAAACTGGTCATCACTGATTTTACTTTGGTTTGCTGCAATGAGATAGTGAGAGCCAGCAACCATTCCTGGTGGAAATTCTTGTTTCTAAAGCTCTGCCCCCAAATCAGGAGCATTTCCTTTTGTTTTGTAAGATGTATTTGTCTGAATGGAAAAGTATTTATTCTGTACAAACTTGATTATAAAGCATCTTCATGCAGAGGAAAATTGAACTACTTTTGTCTTCTGAGGTAGAAAATAGAATATAAATATGTCAGTTCATATACTTTTTCTATCTGGTTATTCACTTTTTCTCCCATAATGGATATTTCATTCTATTTGAAGTGCCTTTGTTGTACCTTTCCTTCATGATAGCAGGAATGTAAGTCAATAAACAGAGACTAATAAAGACATAGTATTCATTAGAGAGATTACAGCACTGGAGCGTATTTCTCTGAGCTGAAATCAAGTACGCCGGTAGCATAAGTGCATTTCTACCAGGATAAACTGCTATCCAAGATCACATTTTAAAGGAAAATTATCGGTTCATAATTAGACAGTTGATATTTGGAGCTTTAAGTCATTGAATGGTTAAACCTTTACAGTCCTTGTGCGTTAAAACTCCCATGTACGTGTGGTGCTTGTGCCAGGGTGTGTTTGGCAACAGGAGAGAGAGATTGCTAGAAAGATTGTTTCACTTTAAGTGGTAAATTTCCAAGTGTTCAGAAGGAGACCTTGTTTTCAAATATCTGGACTTCTGTGCCTTAGAATTTGCTGAAGGAATGAACCCCTCAATAGCCACTGACCTGCTCGCAGTTGTGTGTGAGGCCTTTACCTGAATGGTTGTGCTCTGGGCATATAATGTGACCTTTCCACAATGGAGTACATGGAATTTCTAAGTGGATGATATTGTCTCTTTGCTTGCAGCTACACAGTGCTTCAGTTTTATTTAGTTTTCTCTGTTTATAACTTAGCATCATGGGAACTGTAGGTTGTTACAGAGGCTTCTAAGGCTTATCAACAAGAGATATCTGAAAGGCGGTGGAATTAGACGACCCAAGAAGGCGATTAGACCTTTCTGCAGAAAATAACTGTAATTCATGGTGTAAACTAAAGAAAGATTACTTCTCACTGTAAGTTTACAGAGCATGTTTTTATTCATCTCCCTTCAAAAGTATTTAAAGACATAGGTCTGTGAGCAAAACAAAGGGCTAGTTGCACTCTACAAGAATGGATTCAAAGAGAAAACAATTCTTTATTGGACTTTGGTATGATTAGTGCAGGGCCGTGTCTTTTCCTGTTTGGTGGGGGTGGTTTTTTGTGTATGTGGCTTTTTGTTTGTTTATTGCTTTATTTTTTACCCCCTGCATTTCCTAGGAAACAAGCCCAGAACTCAGGCAGACTTGAAAAATTGAAAGGAAAACACAAAGTGCGTGAAATGGTATAGAATGTGACATTTTAGTTAATGCAAACTAAATAAAGCCTATTTTCACTGCTCAGATGTGTCGATTGAATTTAAAGGAGAGATCAAACCTAAAGACATCTTAGACTTTGATTTGAATAGTGTCTTAGTCACTGTTTGCCGACTTTTGCTCTCAATTTTAGTCACATAAGGACAGGACTAATGGATTCACGTCAAGACCAATTAAGAGCTTGGTTTGTATAACTAGATGTTCCTAGAAGGTGAAACTTGGTGTGTGCATTAGTACTGAAAGCAAGGCAAAACGGTGTATTCTGGTACCATGTAACAATATTCTCTTACTCCTGGGCAGAACTGAAGGTGAAACTTGCAATTTTTTGGGCATTAGCATGAGTAGCATTTCACTTTGAGGGCCTGATGCAGGTTCTGTACTCGATTGACTGTGGCAGACTAGTAGAGAGAAGACTCTGGTGTCTTGCAGGCACAAGGATCATGACACTGATTATGTAGAGGATTATGGTTATATTTACTGCTGCTACAGTTCCTAAATATTGCCAGTACAGTATAAAACATAAGCAGGTCTAAAGGGCTATGATATAAGCAGGTTTGGCTAGGAACATACAGGTTTACAGCCCTTGGCCTTGCACAATGCACAATTGCAAAGCAACAAAGCACCTATGGAGCTACATTAGGATTTTACTTCTGTGTGTGACCAGATCTTTGTACTTTTCCTCACCCTTCTAGAAGGGAGTGCTCCCTGTCTTCAGGATGGGCATGCCCTGAAGGCAGCCCTGCCAGAGGGAGGGAAGCACTGGGAAGCTGCCTGCAACCTTGGGAGAACAGTTTTTCCCATTGGCCCAGTCTCCAGCAGCTTTTTACATCATTTTTCAGCCCAAAGTGCACCAAAGTCAGTTGAAATCACCCCAGCTACCCATCTCTGGAATGCATTAATTATGCAAGCATCCAGACAGTTCCCCCTGCAATTCCCACCTATCTTTTGTCTTAGTTGCAGTCACATTGACATGAACTCCACCGAGAACAGGAGTGAGCTGTGCCAGAGTGGTGTTTCTTGACAACTGTGGGAGTTTCAGTGGCATACTGTGAAAACCTGTCAGACCATCCTAATCACAGATAAGTGGCTGCTAAGAAAATTCAGAAATGTAATTAAAATATATACTAAGCATTTGTAAAACTTGGTTCAAAAAAGTGCATTTCACTTGCAGATCTAATTTGAGACAAGATTTGGTGTGGAGCTGTTTTAACTCAAAGTGGGCAAATGAAGGGGTCTGCCAAAAGACTCATGAGCAAAAATCAGGTTAAAGCATTGGAAGTCAATGGTTTAGCTTAAGGACAAAGGAAGGTAATGTAATGAAAAGGCTGCACTGGGACAGGCAGGACATTTATCTCTCTGGTGTCTTGCCTCTGATAGTGTCTGGGGGGAAAATGCAAATAACTAGAGGGAGAGTATACGGCTGTTAGGGCAAGTGCATAGTAATACTTCATTACTTTCCCAGCCTCACACCATTTATAATTTGGAAAGTTACTTGGCTAGAAGAGCTTTCTGCGTAGTTTTTTTTTTAACCCTCAAAGTATTTCTCTTTTGTGAAGGTATCTAGGCTGTTCTTGAACTTGTACTAACTTGCAGCATCCTATGGCCAGGAATTCTACAGTTTTTTTACAAGCTTTGAGATGAACCAGCTACTTTCAGTTATTCTGAATTTTTCACATAGTAATATTAATTTGGAACAATTTAGCTCTTGTACAGGAAGAGGTGGTGGTCATTGTAGACCTTTTCCCTCTATTTCATGTCATTCATGTTTTAGTAATTTGTTGCTGCATATCCTTTTCTTTATCCAGACTAATAAATCTGTACCTGTTCATTCATAGAATTCAGGTTGGAAGAATTTCAGGAGGTCTTCAAGTCTTACCCCACTCCTTTGTACAGAATCCATCTAATCCTTTCGTCTTTTTTTTTTAAGACTTTCCAGTTTTGCCAGGGCCTGTGTAGACAGAAGATCACACTGTACAGTCCCTGAGATGCAAATTTGCTGAGTTTATAGCATATTATAATGAAATTTTCTTTGTTTTTCTTCCTAGAGATGTGTACTTATTTGCATTTCTTTTTTAAACTAACCTCTTTAAATTACAGGACATGCAACAAGATATTTTACATATGATAAAACTGTGTTCGTTTAAAGATGTTATGTGTGTAAACTTTTTTCAGTTAAAGTACTGGTACTTGTTGAAAATCTGAACATGGAAAACAGGATATATTTCAGTTGAGAGCTCATTATATAAATGGAGTTTCATAAGAAAAGTTCTGTCTTTCCACTATTAATATTCATAATAATGACATAAGATTCAGAGACAAGTTTATACTTAATATGATATTAAAGACAGAAGTTGATGGAGGAAACATGTCATAGAACAGCTCTCCCTCACTTATATTTAAAACAGGGGTAAAGGGCAAAATTGCAGCATTTTGCAGTGAACAGCACTGCATATGTCTGAACTGTGGAATTCATTATTCACCCAAGACTTCTGCTGTATGTACTGTAAACAGATAACCTTATAACCAGGGTTTATAAAATCTGAAATTCTATCCTAGGGAGCTGTAACTTAACGTCTCTAACGTAGACCTGCTGTGGTGGAATATTGGTAACACTGCATTTCCTTTGTGCATCTGATGATGCTGTTTGTAAGCTTTCACAGGCATGGAACTATCGATTTGTAGTAGCAATATAAAGATGGCCCAGGCACAGACAAAGACCCAAAGCTTAATGCTATCAAAGGGAATAAACTACACAAAGACACATTGTTCATCAAAGGACGTGTAGAGCTGAAGTAGCACAGCACACAGACTGTCCTGTCAGACTGAACATTCCCCGCACTTAGGGCAAGTAGAGCTTTCATGCCAGATGAGGTGTGACAACAGGGAGCATAAAGCCCATTACTCATTCATCCTTGCACATCACTTCTTCAAAAAACGTAAAAAAATACCTTTTCAATCTGTGGAACTGTGTCTGAACAGTCTTCGCATTGGTCAGTGCTGGCTATTGTTGAATGCTGCCTAACTCTTTATGTAAACATGCACACCACGTTTTGGGCTCATCTTTTATTGTAGCCCTCTGAACAACAGCATGGTAGTGGCATGTTGGTGGCAGTGCTTAAACCTGTGCTACACCCAGGTGCTGATCACCAGTAAAATGAAGAAAGGAGACCTGCCTACTGCTTTAGCAGTAGAGGTGAAACCTTAGCTTAATTATTGTTTCTAACTTTCCACGCTTCATGAAATTTGCGGCTAAGGAAATGAAGTCTAAAAAATTTCACTGGAAAAATGTTAGGAAGCTTAGGAAGATGTAAAGTTTGGAGATTTCTCGAAGGCAATGGATTCTGGGATACAAAGAAAGCAGAGGAGGTGAGGCGATGATTTTCAAGCATATTTGAATTAGCTGCAGTGATAGAATGAATTAAGTATTTTCCATATTCTCCCATGCATCAAGCTGATTGGCATATAACAAAGATGGGCTGTCATATGCTGGGAGAAGTCTTGAAGCACCTGGAAGGAAAGCTTGAGGATTCTATATCACTGGAGGTTTCAGAAAGAGATTGCAGAAACAGTATAGAAATACTGGCTGCTGCTGCCTTGCTTTCAGTCACGGTGAGACTGAGTCTGCTGCACTGCACAAGTTGATGTTGGTATTTAATCGAAAAACAACCTGAAGATAATGTGAAAATGAGCTATAGAAAAAGATTGACAGGCTTGAGAAAATGTACTAATGGGCTACTTTAATCTAACAGAAGCATCATAACAAGAACTAATGACTGGAAGCAGAAGATGCATAAACCCAAATTAAAAATAAGACACAGATTTTATGCTGAGAGTGATTAACCTTTGGAAAAAAACTGCCAAGGGGAACTGTGGTTTGTGTATTTCCTGAAGATTTGAAATTAATACCAAATGTTCTTTCTGACAGGCTCCAGTTAGGCTTAGTAACAGTCCACAAATAGCTTAATCTTTTTTTCAGAAGTGGAATTGATGGGGTTTTTTTATGGTTTGGGGTGTTGGTTTGTTTTGGTTTATTTTCAACATTGTCAATTTTTACTTCTTCCAACTTGCTACAACCACAGTATCAGCTATTGACCTTCCTTTTGGATTCCAGTCATCAGCTCCTGTTTTAAATAGACAGCGTAACCAATGTGTCACAGGAAACAGTAGTTCAGAGTTTGGATGTGGGAGGCTCAAAATGAAATCATAACTTCTCTCTTATTCTGTTTACTACAGTAAAATCTTGGTTATTCACATGCTGCAGGAAAAATGGGCAAAAATTTTATTGGTGAAACACTGGAAATTGGGTGAGATGATGTAATGATGCCTTAAAGGCTATGAATATATTAATTCATATACAACTACTACTAGCAGATGGTAATGGTGGGCTTATTTCTGTTTAGGAATTTGTGCCTTGACTGACTTGATGCTATTATTGATCAATTTCTTAAATAACATCAAAGTAATAAAACGTCTTTTTCTTCTTTTATGATACTTTGATTTTTGTATTTAAAACTCACCTGTAAATTGCTCTATAAATTTTACATGCAATGTCTTTGTTCAGTATTAAATCCAACAGTCTGTGCAACATTGGATTCGGTGCTCTAACCCCGACTATAGCATGCAGAGCACTGCAGTCAGCCTGATGGGATCATACATTCACATTACCAGGCTCCTGTAAACATTTTGAATGTCATTAAGTCTGTAGTCAAAATAACAAAGGTCTTTTTTCAATTGTCCCATGACCTTTTGTATGCTTAAGAATATAGAGGTATTTTTCAAGTTTAAAAGTTTAGCAGAAGAAAGAAACCAAAAAGATTCGGGGGAGAAAAAAAATCCATCTTTTCTTACTTGACATTTTGTTATTAGGACAACTCAGCAACAAATAATTAATTCAGGATTCTTTGCTTGCTTAAACCTCTTATTTACTCCCTACTTAAATATTTGTGTATTCAGTAGTGTCTAACAGCACAACCAAAGCTTGTTCTGCATACAATAAAAGCTACTCCCTGGCTTTGGAGTTATATAGTTTAAGTGTCAGCTTGTAATACCCTTGCTCATTTTGCAAAGATATATACTTTGCAAATAGTCATTCTGAATTAAGCAATGTACTACTCAGAAGGAAGAAAGGATGCAAAATGTGGCCCTAAGGATAAGATTCATCTCCCTTAAATTAGCTATTCAAAGTGCAGTTAAACATTTCCTACTTGATCCCTTTTAATATTGATTCAGCTGTCTGGCCCAGGCAGGCACTTTCCTTGTATATATAATGTACTGTACTTTGAGCAGTTAGGAGCTCGACTTGGCAGTGAACTTCCAGGCTCTTAGACTCCTGCTATGGTTCTTAGAGCTCCCATGCTTTCCCTGCATGGATTTCTTCGGTTGTCCACTTTGTGCTGTACCTGTCTCAACTTCCTTTTATAGAATGATAGAATCATTTAGGTTGGAAAAGACTTCTAAGGACATCAAGCGCAACTCTTAACCCAGCACTGCCAAGCCCACCACTAAACCATGTCCCTGAGTGCCACATAAACGTGTCTTTTAAATACCTTCGGGGATGGTGACTGCACTATTCCCCTGGCCAGCCTGTTCCCTTCTGGCTTTTTCAGACTGGCATTGAAGTATTCTATTCCTAATAATATCATATGAAACAAGGGCTGGGGAGAAGGAGAGTTGCAGGGAAGACAGGCTGACCGAGCTGAACTCCACATGCTTACGTCTCCTGGTGTGGTGTGACATGATCATCTGAATGCGACACACGATTTCTCTCCTTCCCACCTCATCATTTCAGACTCGGTACCTGAAGTAGAGGTAGCTTGCAACTTGGTACAAAACAGCAGTCTGGGGCAGCAGGACAGCTAATTTGGAAAATTGTAGCCTTTGAAAGTGGGATGCCATCACTAAGAAATAGTGCGAGCATCAGGAAAAGCTCTTTATTGTGGAATAGTGTGTGGGGAAGGAGGAAAGGGAAATGTGCCAGAGAAAACTGCACCACAAAGACTTGTGCTTCTCTGTTCTTTATGAGAAAACTTCAGAGGAAGAAGGTGAACTCCAGAAACCGTGTCAGAAACCTTCAACAACACGTCAAAACAAAAAGCATGTTTGGTTGTCCCTCGCCAAAAACTGGGAGAAATCCCAGATTTATGTAGTTGTGCTGTAGAAGAATCTAATAGCTCAAGAGATGCTTTGATCTGATGGGCTAAGTGTGAGCCTAACCATTGCTTCTGCTCCCACCTCTGTATAAACCAGCTGTGCAATCCTGAACAAGTGTCTTTGCTTGCTCTTGTCGCTGGTTTCCCTGTGCATAATACAAAGCCTACAACATCAAGCCAATGAGCTGAATTTTGGTGCATGGACATAACTAAATTGCATGCTGTACTCAGGAACTAAAATAATTTAGAGGATGAGTTAATCAGCACTTCTTACTAACACCCGTCTACTTGTGAAGTGCTCAGGCATTACGTCAGCTACCGTATGTTTGGATTCATTATGCTGGAGTGGGCCCACATCTATCTCAAAGACAGATTATGCAATGCTTAGGCTATTCTCTCTCTCAGACCTTGGCTAGCAATCTGGGGCTGCTATAAATCTGGGATTGTTATAAATCTCTGCTGTAATTTCTATTATACTGGACCGAGAATTGAGTTTTTCTCCTGCGTGCTTATGGTAATGGATTGCAGGTTACCAAAATTACCACTTATTGTATCCACCAAATGCAAGCCAGTAACTGACAAAATTACCAATTACTCTAATGCACGTAATTGTTTTCCTTTAGGTTTTAAGTCTTCTTTTATGGGATTCTTAATTCCTCTAGATGTTGTTCGTATCCATCTAGCCAGCAAAACAAATAGATCTGTTAGTGCTTCCTCACTTCTAATGACTTTTTAAATAGGTGTTTCTTATTCATCTTGAGTTCTCGTGTGTTTTCTGAGAAAGTTTAAATGGAGTTTTCCGCCTTGGAATAAATGTACCTGTGGAATAAGTATCTATTTTCTGAAGGGTTTTCTTTGCACAGAGTATTTATGCAGAAGAACTTATGAGAAAAAAACCAACGGAGGGGTGGGGGGTGGAGGCAAGGAACTGGAATAGAAAAGTGTCATGTCTAGATACAACTTAACATTAAGTATAATATATAGATATAACTAATTTTTTTTTTTCCTGTTCCTGCAACTGTATTCCTGCAACTGCATTCCTTCAGAAATGCTGTTCTATGACTCACAGGTAACTTTTAGAAGCTGTTTATGTATTTAACAAAGTTTGATTTGTTGTGGGTTTTTTTGACAGGTGAATAATGTAGTCAGAAATCTCTCCCTCACAGTTATGTGCTTGTGGATAATTCGTTGGAGCACCTAATCCTCTCTTTCTTATACATGGCATAAAAGGTTGGAATGCATGTGTGCCTTTCTAATGATGCTGGTGCTTCTATTTGACCATTTATTTGGAGAGGAGAACCAGCTCTGTTTATCAGTGGAGAAGGAGAGAAGGCACTCTGTTCTTTAATTTGTCCCACTTGGTGTCCATGCACTTTGAGACATTCCCAAAGAATACAAGTTCAGGAAACTGGTAGAGAGACCAAGCTTTAATTTTACAAGCAGTGATAGGAAAGTCTTTTGCAGCAACTTAAAATTTGGGAAAGGTTTCTTTTAGAACATTTTAATTGGACAACAATGTCATAGAATCACAAAATTGTTTAGGCTGGAAAAGACCTTTAAGATCATCAGATCTAATCATCAACCCAGCACTGCCAAAACCACCACTAAGCCACATCTATACGTCTTTTAAACACCTCCAGGGATGGGGACTTAACCACCTCTCTGGGCAGCCTGTTCCAATGCCTAACCACCCTCTTGCTGAAGATTTTTTTCCTAACAGTCAATCTAAACTTGAACTGGTGCAACCTGAAGCCATTTCCTCTTGACCTATGGCATCCTCTTCTCCTATCCCACTCCTCTGTTTAAACAGGCATTTTAGCAGTACAGACTTGGCATTTGCCCTGCGTGTGACTTGCAAGCTGAAGTTCCCCAAAGAAACCACCACCAGTACTTCTATAAGGCTACTGGAGAGAAGCAGTGCTTTCTGGAAATCCACAAGGCAAACAAAAATATGTTTGTAAGGACTGTAATGAAGGCCATTTATATTGTTTCTTGAGAGCTAAAAGCCAACCTTTTCTATAGCGAATCATTGTTTTCCCCCTGAGTGAAATGCTCTGCCTTATCTGTGTGTGCCAGGTGAAAGATTTTATCTGCTCATTTTCTCTTTAAGGAATGTATAGACAAGTTGGTTTTTCTTGCAAAATCTGATAAAACGGTTGTCTCTTCCTTTTCCATAGAATTTTAATTAAATATACTATTCCCTGCTTGTGATAGGGTTTACCAGGGGATAGCTGCTTTTGTTCCCTTGTGCAATATGGACAAATAATCAGTTAGGATAAGAGACACTTGAAGGATTGTAGCACACTGAAATAGTCTGCAGGACCTCCTCTCTGTCCTTTTACAGGTTTTATTAATTTCATGTGGCCATTCCAATTAGTTGCATTGTTAAAAATATTTTTTAAATGTGAAATTGCTCCTGATGTAGTACACTAGGTATTTTTTCATAAGTCCTACTTAATAAAAAGTTCACTAACATTTAGACATAATATCTGTGTTCTGACAAGAACAAGTAAAGAGATAAAAGCTAATCTCTTCCAATTTCCAATATTTAATGGAAATAAACTCTCTTCATTTTAAGGTTTCACTTTGTTTCTAATATTTCTTTTAAAAGGAACAATATTTCACACTCTACCACATGTAGCCTTTTTTCCCCCATCTTTTTCCAGCATATCCTAAATCCACAATTACATGAATCCATTGCTGTCTGTTGCATTTCAGTTCAGGGTTACAAACCTCATCTAGATACAGTTCTTTACTAAGTTAGACAAGGTAGCCAAATCTTTAGTCAAATGGCAAGGGTTAAATTCGTGCTGTTGATTTGAATTTCTGTCACCTGCCTTCTTCCTCCACTTATTTCTACCCTATTTTATGTAATTCCATAAAATGTATGGCAGTTGCTAGAAAAGCTGTTTCAGAAAAAAATAAAGGTCACTCAAATAAAGACACAAAATTACTCAATGCAGCTAGAAAAGGCTCAACCATTTAAAAGGTCAGATTAAATAAGACACACTGTGGGGTAATTTACCCCCCAGCTGCTTAGCTTTTGTGAAAGTTGATGAAAGCACAGAGGTGAAGGAGATGTGTCTGTAGAAACAGTTTCTGAAGCAAAAATTGATGAAGATTGATGCGTCTTCTCTAAAGTGCCCTCCAAAGATACCTATCCACTTAGAAGCTGAATATCTTTGTGTGATGATCATGTAGCATTTTTTCCAGCACTCACGTCTCATAAAGCAAACACCCTCAAGACAGAATTATAAAGGGACAAAGATGGAAGGAACCTTAAGAACTGGCTCAAACTTTGGTGCATCTGCCCTTGAATTTTGTGTGATGCCTCTGAGTGTTGACAGGTTGAATACTGTGTTACATGCTGCACATTGGCAACTGATAACGTGTTTTTATTAAATGCTTCAAATTTTTTTCAGATTCTCCTTTGAGAAAAGTAATGTAATACTGTTATTTGTGGTGTATGTCAGTGAGTGCTTTAGGAAGGTCATGTCGTCAATGTTGAGCTTCCCTGTGTGCCTGGGGCAAATTATCTGGTTTATGTCCATCTTTTATGTTACAATGAAAGGTTCAATGCTACGTGTTAGCAGCAGTTCCGTTTTAAATGTAATACTTACGAGATTTACAACTCTTTGGGGCTGCTTCAAAAACTGGTAGGTAATGTTCTACACGCAATGAAAAGAGATTATATTGTGGGAATACATGTGTAAGGTACGATCTTACGTATGTTGGTCATAGAGAGTTAACAGCGAAAGGAAGGAAGAGGAGATAACAACGGCCATCAAAAGTGCTTGTGTCTCAGAATCTGGGAAAATTGGGAAAAGCTTTGTGAAATTTTTTTTTTTTTTTTTAGGAATTTTTTGTTTTCCCCAGTTTTCTTCAATGTTTTTGTAGAATGACTGGAAGTGTTCATGAGGAATTGCAGGTCACAGTAGGATAGTCGCGTGCCTTGTTTCAATTACCAGTTATTTACCATAAAGGAGTGTCTGTTGCAGTTGATGCTTTTGTATCCACAGCAACTGTTATTCACACCAAAAAGGGGGGTTGAGGTCTGTTGTTCGGATGTGTGTGTGTTTTGGGAGGGATTCTTTGCTAAATCCTTTACTTTTCTAACTTTCATCCAACTTCCATCTGGAGAGCTCTGTCTCAGACCATGTGGTAACCACACTGGTAATCCTGAAACTGCACTGAGAAGTCATTGAACTGCAGGCAAAACCTTTAGGAATTGATAAACCCTTAAATGGTATTGAATTTCCCTCTTTGAGAGGCTGTTTTCTTGCAAAGCTGTTGTATCAATAGCAGAGTTAATAAGGAACTGCGACTGCTGCCTCCTCAGTCTGAAGGCCAGGAAGCCTGGCCACATGCTCTCTGGTGGAGATAGTTCTCACAGTTCCCTCCTTGGTACAAGACATTAACCTGTAGGACACAAGGAAAAGCCTCTCTATTCTGATTTTAAGAATTATTTGAAAGAGATAAATTGGAAATATTTTTTTCACAATGTGAAGCTTTTGTCTCATAAGCAACTAAATTGAGGGGTTTATTTGTCATATTTTAGGTAGTGAGTGTCCAATTGCCTTTCATTCTGCAGTAGTTTTATTGTATAATAAGTAAAGCAAAAACACTGAGAGCTTAGCTCCACACCTTTTCAGGTGTGGTATTAACATTAAATAAGAAGCGTGATTACTCACTAGGATAGAATTTTCATCTGGAATACTTTTAGCCACTTTTACCTATTTTGATATTTTTAAATGAGGCAGTTAACCTGAAATAATCTGGTAAATATGACTTTTTTTCCACCAATCTGTCCCATATTTATTCTTAGGGGATTCAGTTTGCTCTGTCAGCTTTGCATTTAATCTTTGTCAAACTCGCTTTCTGGACAGAACAAATTGGTGTTATCTGTTAAGTGCAATTACCAACTCAGGGTTAAATCAGGAACTGATGGTTGGTTATCACGACAGGAAAGAATGCTCCAGGCGAATCCCAATATGTATTTTATTACAATATATGCACTCTCTGACATGGTTAAACACCCTGTTTCTGAAGAAAATTTGGTGCAGAAGAGCTCTATGAAATTCACCAGTGCTGGGGGCCTGTTCTTGAAGGTTAAATTATACATGTTAATTAATAAGCCATCAGCGGATATTTAAATGAGATTGGTAAATCTCATTTGAGCTCTCTCCTTCATGCTACTCAGCCTGCTCCTTTTAAAACAGATGAGAAGAGAGGGATATCTATATGTTCATAAATATACTATATACAGCATGTATTTGAATGTGGGGGACAAAAACCCAACATTTCAGGCGGACTGTCCTGGATTTTCATGACTCTGGTGTGGTACGCATACTTATTTATTTTTCTCATGAATTTGGACTAAACTTCAAAGGTACAGATAATTCTCAGTGCTTGATTACTCTTGGACTGACATTTTTGCTTTAAAATTTACATTTTTAGCTACAGGATATACTTTGTTAAACTTGGTGGCAATCTTGGAAAAGATTTTTCTATGCTTTTTATCCTTCTTCATAGAGCACAAGCAATACCTGAAGTGTTCTTGGTGACCATGTAGAAGAGACACAGGTGTAGGAGACTGTGAAGTACAATCAGTAAGCATTCGAAGCAATAGCTGCAACAGTTTCTTTGGATACATGATTGCTTTATAGTTCCCAAAACAGAGGTTTTTCTTCCTATAATGCTGCACTAACACTTCACTACAGTGGTATTCCAGTGGTACTTACTTTGTTAAATGTATTTCTTGTTTCAGTCTAGCTGGGTATAGTTCAGTGTATCATACAGCATTTTTAGAAGGCAAGAGACTGCACTCTTGTGCAAGTCTGGATTCCTATACCTTGTTTGATAAAACCAACCAAATCAGAGTAGTTCTTTTTAATGCTTGTACATAAAAAGTAAAAATCACTAAGATGAATCTGTTGCCAAAGATGTGCTTTCCTGACCACGTGCTGGGGGATAAAAATCTTTAAGTAAAATGCAACTTACTGACTACCGAGAGGTATTCTTGAGGTAGTCCCTGCTTCTAAAAATAGAAGGAAACAAGCATTTTTCATTCAAATTCTCTAGTCATGGGAGATTTTCAGAGCCTTCTTTGGAGTCTAATTGCTTGCAACTTCTTTTGCAGTTTTAGTTGGATTCGTTATTCTCTATCACTGCATCTCAGTGTAAATGAGCTGTGTGCAATTATACCTTCCTGGTGACAAAAGCCATTTCTGTACCTGGCAGCATGTAAAAATTCAGAATGAAAAATTATCTAAATGGTAAACAGCATGAGTTTCTGACATTTCTACTGAGCCATGCTAAATGAACTTGTGTGTTCTACATTCAGTAATTAGTTGCTTGTGCAGATAAGAGAAGGTAAAAGATGCAGTAAGAATGGATTTTGTTAGAGGATTTTTAGACTTTGCTAAAATAATGCTTTTATTTGGTTTGTTGTTTTTCTGTATTTTCTTTTAAAGGTTTTTTTTTTTTTTTTTTCCACAGAAGCACATGCAGTGCTACACAGTGGTTAGAGCATGTTATGCTGTATTATACTTGGTCCAATCCAAATCCAACTCACCTTCCAGAACCTACTGCTTCTGTTTTAAAGTAAAGTCAGAAACAAACATGCACAAGCCAGCTCTTAGATTCTCTTGACTTGACCTACCACATTTTCAACAAACCCACATTGTTTATTGCTTTTAGCATGTGTACTCCCACGTGTTCACATACTGCCTTCTTCGCTCTGTGCTTATGACTCTAAAACACAGTCGTGTGTCCTGCTTCCGTGCCTCAATTAGCACATCGTCCTTTTGCTCGTCCTCCATTATTCCTCCTGCTGCCTGATTTCCTGAAGAACACCTTTGTGCCAGTGTGACTTCTTTGGGTTACTTTTTTAAGGAGCAGCAGGCTCCCACCTGAGGACAAGAGCTCATCTCTCAGACTTGCGCTGTGCAGTCTCCTGAACCAGCACAGAGCAGGAGTGAGATGTCCGACCCTTAATAAGAAGGGAGCAACCAAGACTTGTAAACGCTTATGGCTGACCCAAAAGTCAGAGGGTCCACAAAAACTCACAAATTTTTTTTACTAAATTACACAGTTGCATGGAAGTTGGCATGCTTGTCACAGGATGTAATCAGGTTTTAATTCTTATATTGCAAGTCATTTGCTTGTTTTCCCCTGTTTTAACTGCTAAACACTCTTTTAATTTAGTTTCTGTTTATTTCTTTTCAATTTGAGATATGCCAGCTTACAGAAAGGCGCTCCAGTTTCTGAAAACTGAAACACTTCTCTTTTCCTTGGCGCTGTACAAGAGTTGTGAATTCCTTCCAAACAAAACCCCCTGCATCTGATTCACAGCTTCACCCTCCTCGAGTCTGAAAACCACCAGGCACAATAATCCTGGCTCAGCACGTTAAGTTACTGGGGAGCAATTGGATCTCTAGTATAGCTGAAATAATCTATCTGTCTGGTTTTAAGTTTGGATCAGGTCTTGAGCTATGAGCAGCACTGGACTAAAATTTTAACTAGAATGCGAGAAATGGAAAAGGCAAAAATTAATTATTTTTGGATTCTTGAAACATTTCCAAATATTGGACATGATAATGCATTATGGCCCTTTGCTCTTCACCAATTTTAGTGAGGATAATATTTTTGCCTGCGAGACTGCTTCTAAAAAGTGAAAATTACATCTGTGGATAGAATACCATCACTGGATAAGGATAGATTGTCTCTGCTCCTGTTCAGAGGTAAAGAAATGTAAGGAGTAGGCACTTGGCTTATCCCAGCCACCCCTGTGACTCCAGTCAGACTGTAGAAAGCCTCTTCTAATTTTCCAGCTTCCTGACTGAGAGTAAATAGGTTGAAGGGGGAATGGAAAGCAGAAGAAAATCTCAGAGCAGTCCCTGCTCACAGCAGGAGGTAGGCAGGTCTTTCCACGCATGAGAAGAAATTATTTCAGTTCTGTCCCTCTTGGGCACACACGGAGCTGGAGAAACTGAGGCGTTCTAATTTGTCTCTGTTCATGGGGCAGTTTGCACTAAAGCAGTAGTCCCTGCCCATTTTGTGAAGTTGGGTAATCTCACAATACAGAACCAGTGTGTGATTAAAATGACACATCTAATGTGTTAGGAACTACTGTTGAAGAGCAAAGGAATAAGTAAATAAATTGCCAGTTTTTACTGATCAATTGGATAGTATTTTTGCAGAATTATTTTGTTTGTGCATTTTGAAATAACAAAATACTTTATACCACAGTCTTTTTATAGCCCATTCAGATGCATAATATATATTAATTTCCCCAAATATAAGTTGGAGATACACTTTGGAGTAAAAGATCTGTAGGGATAAGTGAACATGATGAATGTACATGAAGAAAACTTTGGCTATTTGGAAACATAATAATAGGAAAAAAATTGTTGCTAGATTAGAATAGCATGTGGTACCTTTCTAGCCAAAGTGCAAAAGAATGTTTTCTGTGGCTTTCAGTGTAATGTGTAATAAATACATATATTCATATAAAAGCATATTGTTCTCATATATCAGAAAGTAAAAGATATTTTTACTCCAATTCCTAATGTTGAAAAGTTTTAGGATTCATCCCTGCTGACACATGTAATTTTTATTTTTTAAGACTCTTCACATTTATTATACCTGTCAAGCTAATACTCCTGTTTCTTGTTTATTCCCTCTCTTTCTTTGTACTAATCATTGAAACAAGAGCCTACTTGTGATAATGGGCTTGTATGTGGATCGGTGGTGTCACCATGAAAGGGTGACATTGAAGTTAAAAGAAGCTACTAACGAGGGTCTCAGGGGAAGTGGAGCTAATTAGTCAAGTTAAAAAGGGATAATTCATTGCAGCCTTTGTCTTAGAAACACATTTCAAAGTTTCATTTCCATTTCAAAGTTGCAGACTGTAACTTGCAGAGTTATCATAATGCATTTAGCTGGAGAAATAACAGCGTGGTTCTTTCTGACTGGCAGCTGAACAAGATTCCTAATGGCATGTGAGTCCCGTGTCATCATCCTTTTAAAAAACCTAGAAGACCACATTTCAGGGTGATCCCTCACAGTTATTTAGAACACATTTTCCTTCTTTCTTTTTTTTTCCCCCCTTTTTTAGATCTCTTACAACTAGATCTCTTAAAAATAATATGCATATACGTGTAAAACCAAAAATTTCTACCTTTGAAAAATTTGGCAGTTTAAGTTCTGTACAGGATTGTGCACAGTAGGTCAGTTGTCTCTATATTCTAAGGAATATAGGAGGTATGTGAGCAATCAAAATGCCTTCTAGCAGTCTTCACTGAAGACTGAGATGGTGAGATTTGTGCAACTGGTATAACTAAGGTTTTGTTTTATGTTCCTCTAATCAGAACTGAAGTTTCTCAATAGTTTCACTTGGAGTAGTTAACTCTATATCATCTCTTTTGAGAGAAGTCATTTTAGGGATATAAGGAAAATAATGAAATATTACTTCTCTATTTCTAAACAAAAGAAAATATTTTAAAACTTTTCCAGCAATTACATCTCTGAAACCATGTAACTTTTAATGAGCAGTAGTTTATAATCTGTCAAGTGAATGCTTCAGCAATCATACTTTTAATTGGAATGTGCCAAAAATCTTGTTTCCAGAAGAAAATAATGCTAATCTGATGCTGTTGTGTTGAGCTAAAAATGATATGGTTAAGCAAAGTGTCTAGCTGACGGGAAACGATCAAGTTAACATTCCATACATCATGTTCACTTTGCCTCTTGCATGCGTATGTCAGGATGCAAACGTTTTCTCAAATCATTTCTATAGAACCACAGAGCTATTTCTGACATAGGCACTCGTCTTCTCATGTGATTAACTGCAGTTCATGGCAACAGAGGATCTTCTTGTTGTTTGTGGGATAAAGGCTCAATGAGGCATTTCTATTCAACAAGCCAAAAGTTAATTATGACAATGGGAAACAAGACAGAGAAACTTTTGACACACCATACCTGAATCTCACTTGAGCTGGCTTTACAGTTTGAAAGGTATTTGGGAATTCATGTATTTTGGAAGCGGAAGAGAACAGTTATACTAACGATTACTGACTAAATTGGAATATATATTCTAGCCAGTAGTTTGCTTCCCATATTTTACTGTCCATAGGAGTTTACTGAAGAATTACACGGAAACACCTGAAGCAGAAAGGAATGAAAATAAAAGCTGAAATATTATGGAGGAAGCTTAATCATGTACCTTAAGTATTATTGTTACTGACAGAAAAGAAAAGTAAAAATAAGATCCCTCCACTTGCAAGTGTACAGAATAAAATAATTTCTCAGCAAAGGAAGAATTGAAAAATACAGTAAATGAAGTAACTTAATATGGAATATAATTTAATACCTATAACCTGCACAAAAATGATTTACTAGTGTTTTGCATGAACTGATACTATTAATAAATAATGAAAATATTATTGTATGAGTAGACACGACCCTTGTGTTTAAAGACCTGATTCTAGAAACAGTTGAGAAAATCTGGGAACCATAAATCTCACTGAACTGTACACACTGTAGCCTTAAAAAGCAGTGATTTGAGTGTATCTGATGCTTGCAATTCTAATTCTATGTCAGGTGATCTGGAAAAAGTCCTCCAAGGAAAGCAAATCCTGTAGAAAGGAAGATATAGTGCAATTTCTCTGGCAGACAGGTACACAGAAACTTGAAAAGTGTATAGCTGGAAATGCAGATTCTGATTTGGTGGGTAGAATTGTTTCCTAAGCGAGGCTGCAACTTCAATAACAGTGCAGGCCTTTCATATACAGAATTTTCTAGAAGACATGAATAATCTTTCAGTTTTATGTTCAGAGCTTTGTAATGTCTTTCTGGTCATTCTGTGGCGTGCTGAAATAAACACAGAGCTATTGTTTGTTCAGAGAGCAGGCCAGTATACTCAACATCTAACCACCTCCATTTCTTAATACTCTTTTTAAAAAAATTACTGAGTGAAAGAAATCATTGGGAATAATTTTGTTTGTGAAACACTTAAATTGGAAACATCTTGACAACAACCTGGCCACAAAATCCAGCATTAACAAATTGCCATGTATGACATGAGGGTTGCTGTTCCCCCGCTTTGCACTTCAGAGAAGCACTTAGTCCATTTTCTTTGCGTGGAGAGGAATGCTACAGAGACACCATGTTAGCTTAGGCTTTCTTCAGTTTAAGCTTTTAAGCATTTACGTTGATGGGAGACAGGGTGATTCTTGACCTTTTGAAATGATTTTGCTTTGGCCATTACTCATTTGCAACCTCATTTGAAAAGCACCTCAGAATCATCCTTAAGGCAAGAACTTCACTTATATAATTATTTTATTATACAAAGGGAAAAAAAAAATCTCTAGCTGGTAGTAGATTCTGATGTGTATTTTCCCCTCATTCCAGTGGAATCTTAATTATGCAATTATGTCAGTCAGTCTTTTATGTCAGCAGACAGTCTTTTTCTCAAAAGACTATTTATTCTATTATGTAAGTCTGTGAAGTAATCTTTGCTCCATTATGACCAGCAAAACCCTGTGGCATTGTGACTTCATTTTGTTTAATTCCCTTGTGAGAAAAATTCCCTCTGCAGAAGTCCTGCAGAGAGCTTTTCTCACTGTCTATGTAGAATGCTGGAGTCACCAGTGCAGGAACAAATTTGTGTGGTGTATTTTGTCCTCATTTCTCCTTTTTTGTGTGGATGTTTGTGTGTGTGGTGTGTATTTCTTGACTATTTTGTTTTAGTTTTTAAAACAGTGAAAGGCAGCATGTAACATGGTGTATCATTGAGTGGGTAGCTAGTAATCTCTTATAAATTATGTCACTTCTGTGTCTAAAATGCTTTTCAAATAAGGTGTTTGAACAGAAGCCTTCTGTAACGTTATGGCTTAACCCCAGCTGGCAACCAAGGACTGTGCTCACTCCCACCCTCCTGGTACGGAGGACAAGCAGGAGGAAAAAAAAAAAGGTAAAACTTGGGGGTTGAGATAAGAACAGTTAATCAACTGAAACAAAATACAATATGCTAATAATACTAATGATAATTTTAGTGAAAAGGAGAGACAGTAATAAAACCCGAGAGAAACAAACAAAACCCAATCCAATTCTCATCTCTGCTCACTGGTGCCCAGTCCATCCTCCAGCAGGGATCAACAGTTCCAGTCAACTTGCCCTGGTTTATGCACTGAGTATGGCGTTCTGAGGTGTGGAATATCCCCTTGGCCAGTTTGGATCAGCTGTCCTGGCTGTGCTCCCTCCCAGCTTCTTCTGTACCTGCTCACTGCCAGAGCATGGGAAACGAAAAAGCCCGATTTAGGGCAAGCACTACTGAGCAATAACTAAAGCCTCTGTGTTCTCAAACACTGTCATGTTAAGTCCTAACCCCAGCACTGTACGAGCTATTAGGGAGAAAATTCATCATACGTGAGTCAAAAGTGCCTGGGGGGCTGGGGAGCTGTGTCTAAAACTTGGTGGTCTTTAAGGTCCCTTTCAACCAAAGCCACTCTATGATTCTATGAAAACTAAGATGTACTTAAAAGAAAGATTCTCATTTACTTGCTTGTGTAAATCAAAGGGCTAAGATTTTCCCAAGGATATACAGTATTCTATCTGCCTGAATTAAGAGTGCAATTAGTCCCATTAACAGGGCAGAAAACAGGGAACTTAAAAGTTATTGGGAAACATTGTTTCTTAGAAAAATGATTGTTAGAAAAATCACTTAAAACTGAAAGTACTAAAATTATTTGCAACCTAAAATATTGATAATTTTCTCTTCATCCCTTACAAAAAGAATGAGCCATGTGGAGACCTGCTAAGGAAATTTATCAAACTGCAGAGAATACCTACTTTTTCTTTTTTTTCCCCTTTAAGTTCCAGGTCATTCAGCCCTATCAGCTAAAGCTGAAACATTTAATTAACTAGGCCATCATCACAGTTTGAGTGGACATGGGTTGAGCTGTTTTAAGACAATGTCATATGCCAGACATAAGGCCCCATTTCCTACACAGTGAAGATAAACCCAGACGTTCCACTGTTTCGAGAAGCACGGCAGATGTTGGTTTCTTCTCTTTGCTAATGGACTGCAAACTAAAAACAGAATCCCTGTTCCACATGGGGAAAATTACAAGTCCAGGCCACATTCCTTATGTTTAGAGACCACCTTACTTTCACATTGACCTGTATCTGTTCTCATATGTAAAGCGGGACATAAGAGTTGCTTTTAACTTCAGTGGGAGTAAAGAGAAATGTGTATTTCTTTGAAAGAGAAACGCTACATCTCTATGGTCTGTTGTTCCAGTTCAGTAGAATATTTAATCTAATAATTGATCTAGTAATACTCATAAAATGAGGGATGTGTTTCTTAAGAAAAGGTAGTTCGGAGACTGCCCTCTCCTGTTCACTCACCTAAAGCCTAAGTAGCACTTAGAATATAGAGGAGATAATAAGCCATTAGCCTAGTTGTGAGAGCCAGATTGGAGTAAAAGATCTCCAGAGGTCCTTTCCAACCTAAACTATTCTGATTAGTCACCAAATAGACAAAGCAAGCAACAGCGTAAGTGCAGTCTTTATACAGAAGTGTGTGTTATCAGAAACACCATTTTTGGGCTATTTTTCTATCTGTTCTAGTTTGAGCTCTAGTAAATCGTTATTGAATTTCCATCTTGAAGTTCTTCAGGTTTAGACCTATGTAGACTTCCAGCAGATCCCAGAAATCACCAGACTTCTCACAAATCCACAAACTTTCTGCTCCTGAAGCATAAAGAATTTTCCTGCAAATTTTGTAGTTGCACAAGTCTGGGTGTTGTATCTGAGGAGAGAAACACTTTCTCTCTTTTGATTGTTGGATGGGAATATCAGTTGCATTTCTGGTTCTTCTGTTGGAAGTCACTGTCTCATCCTTTCCCTCCACTTTTTCAAGATTTCAGACTTCTGAGTGCTTTGTTTGGGCTTTTTATGACAACTGTTGATGGCTGCCCAAAGCAAGACACAAGTTACAGTTCAGACCATCCTACACAGGATTCAGATGAAGCGTGTTCAGCAGTAGGAATGGCTGATCCAATGTTTTGAGGCTGCTAGAATGCAGACTTATTCATTGAAATTGGTTATCGCTATTTGAAGTTTCTGAAACTTTTGTTCAGGGTGTAGAGCAAATTTTTGATCACTTGCACCACCTTTTTGAGCACAGTGATTACATTCAAGTCTGTCTTGAAACTACCAACTTGTGTGACTCGTTATATTCTTCTCCTATTAATTTAAATGTTACCATCCTGGTGAAAGTTTTAGACTGGGTCAGTGCTCTCCAGCAAAGCACTGAGGGAGCTCACACACGCAGTGCAGAAGAGCTTTGTGAGAAACAGGTTTGGTTTGTGCACAGGAATGTCATGATGAGTGACATCCCCCTGTATGAAGATCTGCTACATCTTCATATTTGAGGGGGAAAAGGGTTGGAAGATTTTTAAGTCTAAGAACAATCTTGGATATTGGAATAATTGTTTACTGCTATTACATGATTAAGATCATTATGGTGTTAAGGATGTCAGGAAGGTGTTTGCCAGCTCTGTTTTTCTCATGGCTGTTCAGTGATTCTGGCGACAAGGATAAGGTGCTCCAGCTGAAGTCTGCTGTGCGGGTCTGGAGAGTGCCTACAGAGACACAAGACCCTACCTGTTAGAAAAGAAGTTGATTGTTTGAATGTGGTTGTTTGTGAAAAGTCTAGTGCTATGTAGAAAATCTTACTGAATGTGAAAAGTGGAAGTGCAATTATGCCAGGAGCATTACTGTAAACTAACCCAACACAATTCCTGTGGCCTAAAATCCAGAAGGGCAGGACTATAATATCTATAATTCAATCTGTGTGAAGGAGACCACATTTTTGCCATTGAGTTATTGCCAGATGCTCCTTAGGATGGAGAAGAAGACAGAAGGGAAAACTGAATGAGAATGGGGGTTTAAATGGGACACAACAGGTGTTGTGGCCTTCATTCAGTTGTTTATGGCCACAAAGTTTTGGGATTGCACTTTTCTGCATATAATGACTGCTTTCAGAGAACGATAGAATAGTCTGGGATTGAACCTTTGAAGGTTGTGTAGTCCAAGCCCCCTGCAAAGCAGGGACATCTTCAGCTCCATCAGGTTGCTTAGAGCCCCCAAGCTTCGTTGTTAATCAGCTTCTGAAGGTAAAAATTGGTGCGCAAACAATCACACAACATGGCAAATTCCTGCTCGTAGAAGTACCCAACCTGAGCATATGTTTCACAGACTCCTCAAACTCTGACCTCTGCAACTAAGCAGCCCCCCTCATGCTTTGGGAATTGAGGGCTACAAAGGTCATTCCCCCAACTCTTTTTGGTGGTGTGGTGATAACCCAGTGCACATCCTGCGGGAAAGAGAGCAGTGAAAAAATGAAGGCTCACTGCTGCATGGATTTCTTTCAGGATACTACACTGGCCTCTATTTGCATGCCCATGCACTTTTCTTGTTTCTCAAGCTGAATATGTGTGTTCCTTCCTCTCCAGAGGAAAGGAAAAAAGCTGATATTCAGCTCCCTCCCTTCAATGGTTTATATATGGTGCTGAAAAGTAAAATATTCAAATCTTTCATGAGTTACAAGGTGATGAATATCAAGTAGGATCCTATTTTTTCAAAGACTATGCAGTCATTCATTGGGTGAAATAGTTTTTGACTTTAATGGGTGCTTTTCCCATGGTGCTGTCAAATGTTGCCATGAAAATGTCTAGAATTCCCTGGCAGGTCCCACCTTTGGATTTCACAACTCTGTAAAAGGAAAACCATCCCAGAGATGTGCTTTTCAGCTGGAGGACAAATGCCATTGCTCTAATTGCAGGGATCTTATTTTGTATAAACACTAATACACTTATCAAGGCAGGGGTTTTTGTCTCCGGCCTTGACATGTCAGTTGAATGCCTCAAATGCAAATAATCAGTAATAATACTGAAAGCAGTATCTGCTTAAAAATTTTCAGGGTCACAATGTTTTTCTGAGATACGTGCACAAGAAAACAAAAGGTGTTGATTTGAGAACACTGAGGTGTCCTTTCAGCAAGGTCTACTCTAAGTGTCAGACAATTTCTTTCTTGATGCAGCTCAAGAAGGGATTTGCTTCATGGGATTAGTAGCAGATCTTGTAAGCCTGACATAAAATCAATCATGAGAGCCACCAAGAACTGAAGTCCTATGTTTTTCTGAGGTTTTAAAATTCAGTGTTGATGAGTGGTGCAAACCTTGTGGTAAGAGACTCTTTCAGCTTTGGAGTAAAGCAATGGGTTCCCAGTCTGCTGCTGCTACTATGAAGTGTAGAATGCACCTGCAGGAACAAAAGGTAGTTTACAGGAGGGTTTTCTTTTAGTGGTCCAGTGATTTAAGAGCACAAGTCCAGTGAAAATCCCTATCTCTGTTACCAACAGAAAATGATATATATAAAAATACCAATAGCTTGCATAAAGGGTAGAATTCAGATTTGGTTTTGACATAGTTTCCCACTGCACTGGTATTAAGCAGAATCTGTTACTGAAATGCACAGAGCAAAATAATCATCAAATATCTCTTCACAAACCATGAAAATAAATAGAAGCCTTTGAACTCAGTGACCTATCATTTCATTGTTGAAAGCTATAAATGTTGGACGAACTTGTGTCATCTTCTGACTACTGTAAATAAAATCCTACAGGCATTTGAATGTTACATTTATACAGTGAGGTCTCCTCAGGAGATGGGAAAGATAACAGAAATATGTCTTTTTAAATTGTCACTCCAGGTAATGTGGGCTATTGGTATCCTTCTTTTGTAGGATTCTGTGTTGTTTTGTTGTTTTTTTTTTTTTTTTTTTTATTTTCCGTGTTTAATGTATACTCGTTTGTAACATAAAACCTGTCTTGCAGCTCTGCAAGCAGATCTAAGATTTAACAGTCAGACTGACTTCTTTCCTTTTCATGTACTGTCTGTAGTCAGAGAAAGCCTGCAGGCCTGTCGCTTCCCCTAACTTTTCCTGAGCAGCTCAAATCTTTTTGGATTATTCCCCTGAGCTGCAGATCCAAAGCCGTTTAAGACTAATAGGTGTGTACACATGTAACTGAGTGAATGACCTGAAGCCAGAGAGGGTTTTGCAGATGTACCTGTGGCTCTGTAGTCCCTCTTTTACCTGGGTTAATGCGTTTCATAGAAAAAGCTGATAAAAAGGAGCATCTGATCCCATGATGTTCACAGTGCCAACATTTTTATAGAGAATAAATATTATATAGACGAATCAGCGGAAAAACCCTGCCCATGGAGTTCCCAGTGTTGTTTCCCCAAAGGTGTTTTCTCCGTTGCTACTCCTGGAAGATCTGTAACAAATAGATTGGCAAGACCTGAAATTTTCCATAAATTGAAATTTCACTGCCAGAAAAAATGAAACCAAGAATAACTAAAGAATTATTTTTTTCTACAGATTTTGTGTCCTAGCATTTACAGCAAAGCCTTACTAGGTACTCTGTTGATTGAAGCATTACCGAAATAATTTAACACAGCATCAGTAGACCCAACTTTTCATGCCTCACATGAACAGGGATCTTACTGTCTTCTGTTTGGATGGAGTTAAGTACTAGGCTGAAATACTATTCTGTAACACAAAGTAAATATACCAGGAATCCGATATTCAAGGTACTGAGATCCATCTATTTACAAATGCAAACCTTACCACTTTAATGTGAGTCACAGAACTGATTGTGTCTGTGCTGCCTAAAGCTGGTTGTGCAGTTAATCTGTCCTTCTGGCAGGGGCTGTCTTAGAATGCGCTCCTCCTATACACCCTGCTCTGAAGTGGACAAGCTGCAGCAAAGTTTTGGAGTACTCATTTTCCCCATTTTTATGAATCTGGCCAGGTTACTTTCTGTGCCTGCTTCTTTCTCGCTTTTTCCCTGGAAAGTTTTATAGTTTAATAGCAATAATAGTTTTATAGGAATAATAGTTTTGGTTGGCAATTTTGTTGTTGTTGTTGTTGTTTCTAGTGTGAAATAAATAAACACAGAGTGCTGAAGACACCTTGAAAAGACTTGGTCATATTCTAACTTAGCTTGAATCTGTTCTGCTTGGTGAAAGTTGAGTTATTTCCAAAGCCATTGACCACAGGTGACCATCCCTTGAAAAGTGATACATGCCTTGAACTGTTGGTAATGGTCCACACTGAAAGCTCAACATTATATACACATATAGTGTGAGGAAGAAAAAAAACTATTCATATTTCAGATAAAAAATAATTTGGGGGTGCTGGTGGATGAGAGGCTGGACATGATCCAGCCATTTGAGCTTGTGTCCCAGAAAGCCAGATGTGTCCTGGGCTGCATCCAAAGAAGGGTGTGGCCAGCAGAGTGAAGGAGGGGATTCTGCTCCTCTGCTCTGCTCTGGTGAGACCCCACCTGCAGAGCTGTGCCCATCCCTGAGGTCCCCAGCACAGGAAGGACATGGAGTGGGTCTGGAGGAGGGCTGCCAAGATGATCAGGGGTCTGGAGCATCTCTCTTTTAAGGAAAGGCAAGGAAAATATGGATTGTTTGGCTTGGAGAAGAAAAGGCTTTGGAGTGACCTAGTTGTGTACTCCCAGTACCTGAAGGGAACATTTAAGAAAAATGGACAGGGACATTTTACAAGAGCATGTAAATGGACAGGGCAAGGGGGAAAGGCTCCAAACTGAGACAGTGTAGTTTTAGAATGGATATTAGGAAAAAATTCTTTATAATGATGCTGATGAGTCACTGGCACAGGTTGCCCACAGAAGCTGTGGATGCCCCATCCCTGGAAGTGTTCAAGGCCAGGCTGGATGCAGCTCTAAGCAGCCTGGTCTAGTGGAAGGTGTCCCTGCCCATGGCAGAGGGGCCGGAACCAGATGTCTTTAAGGTCACTTCCAACCCAAACCACTCTATGGTTCTATGATTCCATGACCAGTGCAAGTTAAATCCAGATTCCCTTGATGTGAGGTCACTGCTGCAATAACAATAATACCACATGATATATGCATGTGTTCATTGAACTGAGCTTATATTACCTGAGTTCAATAGTTCAGAATCAGTAGTTTTAATAGATCTTTCCCAGAAATCTCCAGGGAATCTCAGAATGGCCAAGACAAAACATATTTTTGTAATGCATCTTCAAACAGACTTTTTAAAGCCTTTCACGTAACATAAGAATTTGGATGTAGAAATTCAATTTTGCACATTTAGTCCATGGGTACATTTTAGTCTTGGTAATCTTCAGATATGCCAAAGCTAGTATTGTCCTGCAATTCTCAAACATTGAAGAAATGTTTGTTAAGTGTCCATGCAGTCTACACAAGATTTAAAAAAATCCATCCTTTTTATCTTGAAGAATAGTGGGGAACAGTTAAAAAATTCATATAATACATAGAAGAAGAGCCATTATGGGACATCTGAGTGTTAGGAAGAGGCAACTTTAACTGGAAGAAATGAGAAAGTAGTAAGTGAAGTTGGTGCAGCTCTCTGAGCTCATGTGAATGCTGCTTGGCTTTCTGAACCATCTGTGGGAGATTTGGGAAAGACCACAGAGAAACATTTCAGACAAAAACCATAAGATGACCTTGGGCCCTGTGTACAGAAGTGAAAACTGCCTGGACAGGCTTGGGATGTGTTAGAGGAGCATTGTTTTTTTAAAGTAAAATGTCTGCTCTGCTTCCTTAGCAAGAGATCCACAGCCCAGAGGACATCATGAACCTGTAATAAATAATTCTATGTTAACACTTTAGGTTACTCAGATTTGTCCAAAAAATAAGGTATTTTCCAAGCTCTGTAGGGGCATCTAAGGAAGAAATTCCTTTGCTGGTGAATCTGTTTTAAATGTTGACTGACTGTGGCAACTTGAGATGCTTTAATAAGGCATGGAATTAATATTTGGAAAGAGCACAAAGTTTAGACACACACCTTTCTGAGACTAAGTGAATGCCAGATGAGGAGGAGTAAGCTTTCAAGACATGTATTAGAAAATGGAAGGCAAAAATACATGATTCAATTACTAAAGAAATTTTATGCACTCAAGGAACATCACAAATTGACAGCTTTGAGTGAAATGAATACATCAGCTGAAAGAAATTCGGATGTCTGAAAGAGAACAAATGATGTGGAACGAGTCTGATGTATCTAGATGAGTTGTTCAAATGTCAGCAGAGTATTACATTAGCAAAATATGAATTCTCATAATTGCCGGGGTTCAAAACCTACTTGTAAGTATTCTTGGTAATCAAGGTAGTATTGCTAGTCTAAAAGACGAACAGAGAAGATATCTAAAAATTAATCTATTAGACCCTATTGAGCAGATCTAAATTTTGATAAGGGATAATCAATGCGTACCTACCATCATTAAATTTGTAAGAAAATAATAAATTGATACATAATTATCTCTTTGATTGTTTTCATCAAATAGCTTGTTCTTTTTCCCAGCTGTCTCTTTAAAGTGGTCTCAAAGATTTTCAAACCTATGATTCAGGCATGCTCTTGATGCTAATTTGCTGTTGACCAGAGTGTATTTGTGTTTCAGCCAAAATTATAAGCACCAAGGTAAGTATAAGATGAACTCAGCAAATTTTAGTCTAATGAGAGGAAAAACCTTTAGGAAAATTTCTGGCCAGAGAGAGAGAGACCAGGAGCAGAAGTCACCCTTTTTCTAAATGTTTTTTGATTGATATTATTAATTTATTTCACCACAATCATTAACTTCCATGATGTGAAAGAGCAGTTGATATCAGACATTTCTTTTAGAGAAATTAAATGCTTTGGGGGGTGTCCCATCACCTTTCAGTATAGACACTGGCCCTTTCAAGGATAGGGAGAACGAGATCTGTTTTTTAATTACCATCATTCTATTTCTGGTTAGTGAAAATATTTAATTGGTGTTCTATGGAATAATTTGAGTCAAATTTTTCTAGGAATTCAATAAAATTTAAAGTGAAATTTTCAGTCTTGTTTTGCATGGCAGACCATGTTAAGATGTTTCATACAGTGGAAACAAAGCAGACTTCAAAGCAAATGTGATTGCTGAAATGTGTGTGTGCATATGTATTTATATAGAGAGATGTATTATATATATCTTTGTGTTGAAATTTAAAAAGTTTAAAGTGTTTAAATGCAAAAATTTTAAAAATGCTTATTGACTCGTGGAAAATTAACATTTATCTCTGAGATCTATGCTTTTGCTTTACTTTTCGTATCTTTCTTTACTATTTTGGGGGGTATGTAAGATATGCAATAAAACTAATGTTTGCATGCCTTCTTGAAAATAAAGAGAAATTGTTGAAATGTCGAGAGGAAGGACTTTATTGTCGGTATAACAGGCTGTAGCTTTGCCCTCCTGTCTTTTTGGTAACTTGTTTAGGTGAAACAGACACAAGCACACATTTGACTATTGGCAGCTTTGTCTGAGAGCTCTTGAGGAAGTCTCAAAATCATTGCATCTTTCAAGGAACTTGCAGGTTTTCCCCTATAAAGGAAATGGGCTTTGCTTGGCTCCCTAGACAGACAGTATAACATTTTGTTATCTGAATATCCAAGGCATCAGGCACAGAAAGAAGGCGAGAATTAACACAATTTTAGGAAGAATAAAAAGCTACATCAGTGTGCACAGAACTGACCCAGGTAAATTCAAAATCAGCAACAAGTGATGTTTATATTGTATACTGTATATGAAGCAATGCAGGTAAAGTTATGTTAATGTCAGAAAATTTGCAGGGTTCAGTGCTAGTGTTCTAAACTGAAGTAGTTTTGTACTTTGGGAATAGATTTTCTCTTTAGGGAAACCTCAAATCCACTCTCAAATATGCAGTATCGGTATACAGGTAAATTGAAACGCAAGTCCACGTAAACAATGACTTTGCGGTAAATACACGTGGATATTGGCTTATCAACTGTAGGGACTTTTTTTGTCTCCTTTTTAACTCTGCTCCCCGATCAAATTATGAAACATGACATACTTGGAAAGAAAATTTTCTGTACGTATGTGAATATATCTGCAGATTTCTAATTATACAGAGAAAACCCAGCCAAGTTCCTTACCTTGTCTTTTATGCCCCTGCGCTGTCTGTTGTGTACTGTTGTGGTAAAAAGACGGCACTGTTAGAAATAGCACGGAAACTTATTTTGCAAGGGCGGTTTTCACATATAGTACGTGGAACTGTGAAACAATGTGGACTAGAGACGTGCATTAGAAATCCTCAAGCAGAGTAAAACTCAAGAGAAAACTGGAAAGTTGGAGGTCTCCTGTCTGATTGGTATGAAAAATGTTGCTAACCAGACGAGGTGTTTTGGAGGGATCTTTCCCTCCCTTATTTGAAGCCAAGTTGCTGGTTTTTGAAATGTGTGTGTGGAGGTTCAGCTGCATGAGGATGCTTATGCAAAATATCATTTTGGTTAAAAATCAAATCATCCAAAAATTTCCTGAGAGCTATTATGCATCATTAGCACTTAGTCTTTATTAATAGTTTTCAACTTTTTTTTTTTCATAGCACATTATTAACTCTGCCAATGGCACCATTCTCAGCTTCTTCTCTCTAAAGAATTTTCAGACTGACTTCTACCAAGGGGTGGAAATTGTACAAACAGCCAGGAGCAGTGGGGAGTGTTACTTGTTGCTAAATACTGACCCTGTTTCTCTGTCTCCCTGGCAATTTCCCACACATAAAGCATTCTTGTCCCTCCTCTAGACGTACTAAAAGGAGCTGAAACAAAGGTTGGTCGCTTTGATATTAGGCTGGAGTTCAGGAAGAAGTCTGTATGTTATATACTGGCTTTCCTTTTAATGGTTACGACCTGCTGGGAATGCAGCAAGTTGGGAATAGGCTCTTCTACCTGTACTGACTTTTACTGCAAACTCTTATAAAGACCAACTGAATGTACCATTGATGCTTTCATCTATAGTCTTTCATTTTTACTTTTTTTTTGTTTTGTTTTGTTTGGGGTTTTTAAAGCAAAGAATGGTGCACATCTTTGTCTTTTACCTCATGTCTGTCAGCACTTTTAAAACTGAAGTTGAAAACACAGAATAGTTTCAGTGCCACTGGCTTACTCTGCAAAGGCAAATTCAGTCTAACACCTTAAATTAAAAAATCATGGAGCCATTTATAATATACATGGATCTAGAATGTAATACAAGCAATCTATTTCACAGATGTTTTAAAATTTTTTTGTAGCTTCCCCTTCCTGTAATTAATCTTAACTCTTATGCAGTGTATCTTCAACCACAAAAAAAAAAAAAAAAAAACCTGAAAAAACCAACCAATAAAAAAACAAAACCAAAACAAAACTAAAAATCAACAACAAAAAAACCCCTCCAACCCAAAATGAAAAGCAAACTTACTGCAGCTGCTACTTTTATGGACAGGACCATTCACAACAAAAGTAGAAAATTCAGAATAAATCGTATGTGAGAATGGCCTAAGCAGAAAGTCAGTCTCCCTTAGCTAGAGCATTATTTATAGAAAGTGGGACAGCTCTGTCAGGAGAAGCTCAGGTGCATTGTTTAAACGTCTCTACCAAGGACTACTGAGCTCCTAGTGCTGCATTTTCACCGTGTCAGGCTGTGTCAGGCTCTAGTCCTGGGTGTGTATGAGAGCCTCTGTCCCGCCAGTGGTTTGGTTATCTAGGAAAGGCAAATGTTTCTGTTCTGGCCAGGTCCTCGTGCAGAGAACCACGATCTGAGAGCTCTGTGCACCATTCAGCCAGACCTTGTTTATAGCATAATAATTCAGGGGCTCACCTGGTGCACAGAGATTCAGGTTACAGGCACTCGGCTGCCTTACAGCTTAATATGTGATGATATTGGGATTTTTGTTTGGTGTTTTTTTTGTTTTTTTAATAGCAGTGTGTCATGAAATGGTTTCAACTTGAGGTTTTTCTTTTTTTTTGTTTTTTGTTTTTCCTTTTTTCTTTCATGAGAAACTAAATTGATGACAAAGCTCCAACCAACTATTCTAATGTGCACCAGTCTTGGATGAACCCCTTTCTATTGCGTTGTATACCACAGAAAACTAACATGGGATTCAAAATTCCCATCCAGCTATTAGTTTAGTTTTGCTCCCCACTGGGTTTATGGAAGCCCCCTCCTGCTTCAGTCCTTATCTACGGCCCTGTGTTGTTTTATACATGGGTTTGGATAACAAAAGTTCATCCAGAAGAAGAAGGACATGTTGTGATCTGTCCCCCACATCCCCCTTAATAAAAAATGTTAGAAGAATATCATATTGCTGCATAAGAAACTCGTATGCTTTCTCTGGATACTTGTGTGATAAGTCCTTAGAGACTTCTTTTTCTTTCTTTCTTTAAAGGTGACTTTCCAACAAGTAGGAGAGATCATTCCCTTATTTCTGCTCCCCTGAGTAGACCCAAAAAATCAGTTCTTACTTCATTCTACTGAAAGTCTGATTTTCTTATATAGAAATAATTCTCATTTTATACCTAGCTTGATAGAAGACAGAGCTAATTAGTCTCAAGTGCTTAATTCATTACTTGGTTTGTTCTAACTCAGTTTAGCCTGCTGAAGTTCACCTTTGGTGACACTTGTAACACATTTAATGACTATATTTAAGCTCAAGTCCAGACTTGATACATTCTTGCAAAATTATTTTCATTTACAAAGGAGGAACTGCTTGATTTCTCTTTGCGGTGACACTGAAATCAGACTACTTCTGCGTCTTATTGCGCCTGGTAGTTTCACCCAAAGCTGGGGCTAGAAGAATCTCTCTGACAAGGTGTTTATTAAAGCTGCTTTTGCTCTGTTGTCTACTAAAGTACCTTTTATTATTTCTCCACTTACCTTGGCCATCCCAAAAGGAGGCATGGTAGTTCCTATGGATTATCAATTTTTCTGCTTCATTTTTTTTTAAGAAAAGAGGTAAAAATGTCGGGGGGAACTGACAGACAAATCATAAGCCCTTAAATTCCAGTCCTTTAAACTTGTATTTTTGTGCTAAGCTTTCTGTATACGGCAAAAGTGTCTGATTTGATTGAAACTCTCTGAAGCAGAGAGTTGAGCAGATGCGTTCAGCCTTGATTTAGTTGAGACTTTAACTGATTTAAAAGTGAGTTGGGTAACCAAGTCGTGATGCTAACACAAGTTTCTGGATACATCCAGAGTTTTAAACCCCTGAGGTGATTTACTGCTTTCCACTTTGTGCCAAGATTCACCTGTCAAAAATGTTTTAAATGAGATTTAATGCAATTATTGTTTCCCCCTCACTGGGTTCCTCCTCTCTCGCTGTGGAATTTGCTTTGCAAGAGTGACAGCTTGAAGTCCGGCACTGCAGCTCATCAATTAACTTGGACAGGTCAAGGGCCGCAGTTGGGTTGGCAGACCCCTGCCACCCATCCTTTACTCCTTACACAATCCCACTACACTTCCCTGCAATTACTTGAGGAGCAGTTTGTGTTAAAAGGACAGAACTCCATGTATTTGCATAAATGTCTCACCCTGTCCATATAAATATATGAAAGAGAATAGAAGTGGGGAAAACCACAGAATTTACAGCACATCTTCAGTGAAGTGGAACTTACTGAACCTGAATAACTTTTTGGTACCCCAGAGAAATACTCAATCAGGCCACAGATATTCAGGCTAAATGGTTTGCAGCTTTTCAAGTAGGTAGCTCATGTGTCAGTAGAAGTCCATTCAGTCCTGTGCATGTAAGGAGGGTTATAAAACATGCACTTGCTTATCTACAATAATAATTTATGTGCATTTGCACAGTTAACTCTACTTGGAGGATTGTCTAGCAAGGTAATTAGAAGGTAGATTTTTTTTTTTAAGGTGCATCAGTGCTCAGCTTTTTCTTTCAGACCTTGCTAAGCATTGGAATTGTTACAGCATAACACAGGCAAAAATTCCGCTTTTGCCATAGCCAAATGGAGCCATTCGCTGCTGTCAGTATCTTATTTTCTGGAGAATTAAATGAGCCTTCATAGAGGAATGCTTGGGGCAGGAGAGTGGTTATACTCTTAATTTCTGGAATGAAGAAAGTATTAATTACAAATAACTCTTTAAAGAGCTAAATTATTGTTACTCCTTGCCATTTCAGAATAGACCACAGACTCAAAAGTTAAAGGACAGTGGAATGGGGCACTTTGTTATCATCCCCAGTGGTGAATTTGTTTGCAGTGTTACTGGAAGGTGCTCAGAAATATTTTGCACTTCATTAGTCACCTAAATGTATATTGGCCATCTGCTTATTTTCTGTGAGTTAAGCTAAAGAAAAAGAGACAGAAGAGTAAACATTAAAGAGGAAAAGACAAAAGACAATAAAGAACATAGAGAACAATAATAGTTGGCAAGCTTGTAATATAGATATTGTAGAATTTTTGTTTGTGTAATGGGGATGATGCATGAACATTCAATATCTAGAATCATCCAAAACACATTTTGCAGTCATGCTAATAGGAATTGTTTCAATTTATCAGCATGACTTCACTAACGTGAAGAAAATGTTTAACCTAGTCAAAACAGAATATGCAGTTTTTGCTTTTCAGAATTCACTTGTTAGTAATTCTAAGCAAATGAAGTAGGTATCAATGAAAAGTAGGTCATTATAGGAAGGCAATTTTACTTTATGTTCCCTTTTCCCCCGTATACTGTAGGGTTTTATTAGAATAGTATATTTTCAAAAGCCTCCTTGAAATTAAGCCTTTCTGACTGACTTTCATTGAAATAGTAGCACTTCAGAGCTGCATAGTCTTTCCAGTCCTGTTGGGATGGTTATACAGGGTAAATATTATGTGAAAAGTACTTGCAGAAGCCAGTCCCGCTGAGAAAAATAGGTTGTTTATTTTAATTTTAGGTACTGCACAGACAAAGTTGAATTACCTTAAAAATCACCACAAATAATTCATCATGTTATTTAGGTACTTTTACCCTTGCCATGTCATCAGATCTAATGGTTCTTTCTTAATTTATGACAGAAATACTGTGGAATAAGGTAAATGTCAACTATAATGATGCTGTTTGTTATGATGAAAACACAGAGAGAAGGAAATTATGTTTAATGCATCAAAGAAAGAAATTTCAAATAGGTTATTTCAGTTACCTTGATTTAATATGTCTTTTGGGGAGAAGGAGAAGAAGAAAAGGTGAGGGATTAGTACCAAAAGTAACAATGTGAAAACATGCATCAGAAAGAATGGATAAAGATTCTTATATATGGAAACATATTTCTCTCATCCATAAAGAGAGAATTCCTTCAGAGACTACCAGACATAATAATACCCAATTATGTAATTACCAATTGGTGCCCTCTGGCCTGGAGAATTGTTTGACTCTTCACATAAAAAGTAGTGACTTACACAGTTCTCAAATTTATCAGTCATCTTTTTCTACCTGGGTCTTCATTTGGTTCAGTTAATGCTTTGTTTGTTGGAAAAACTCAGCACCAATAATTGTACTGGAAAGTAAATCTTAGGCAAGACATGAGATTTATTTTGTACTGAGAATTTCTTTCTTAAAAGTCAGCATGCAGGAAGGCGTACACGCCATAATCCAAACCTTGTGTTACAACAAGGTATCAGATGTTTCTGGTATCCTGGTACTAAAAACGTGTAAATTTACAGGTGAAAGTAATTTTTTCTCATACTGCTGCTTCTTGAAAGAGACCAGAGTGGGGTGTTCCAATGCACCAGGAGTGGATAGTTTTGGTGAGGAGTTTCCTGTACTTCAACTTGGGAAATCCAAATTCTGCCTCAGATTTTATTACACAGGATCTTGGGAATATGTTTGCCTTTTTTGTTTCCCTTCCCAACTCCTGTTTTTCCTGTGTAATCAGAATGTACTGTATTGTGGTGAGGACTATTTTGCTATGCTTTTTGTGCTGTATCTGCCACATTGAAATTTTAGTCTCGCTAGTATTCTCAGTATAAAAGTAATATAACACTAATGTTTATTACTAAATAAAGATGCAATAGAAAAATACGTAGAGATTGGCAGGTGTCAGCCTAACAACAGGGTTAAATAAGCAGAAACATCTGCACTGTTTGTCTTTCACAAATAATTGAGTCATATTTTTGTTAATGCACCAAATTTAACAGGGATCCTGCTAATTTTCCAAACAGGTAAAATAATCTAGTGTGCCAGATTTTCCCCTGCTGGAACCACGGGCTCACAGAGCAACAGTAATTCTGTTTCCCAACACCAAGCTTTTCCGATTGTCTCTTCCACCACTTGCAGTAGGAAAGACTGAGCTGATTCCGGTCTTGCATTATACAAAGCAAACAACGCGTGGTATTTCTGGTTCAGCGATGACTTCCAACTGGCCCTTCTTTTACCATCACAGTTGAAACTGCCTCCTCTCTTCTCAGCAGCAGTGAAGGTGTCAAACGAGACCAGTTAAAATGGTTTGCTCTTGGTTGGCTCTTTCACTCCACGTAGTAACCCAGAATAGTCTGTGTCCTTCACCCGTGTGACACTAAGAGGCTAAATGAAGAGCTACTTGGATCTGAGCTGTGACTTCACTGTGCTCCACCACCCCTCTGCTGCCTGTCATCAAAGCTTTCCTACAGATTGCTCACTACTCTAACATGCCGTGCTCTCAAAGGTAGTTTTCCAACCTTCCTGACTTTTCCTCTGTGCACACTTTCTCTGGGGACTGATGTATTTGGCTTGGTGCTTCTCCACTGTGGTGGCTTCTAGTCTGTGCCCAGAACGAGCCTAAGGTCATTTTGATGGGTATTGGGCGAGGAGCCAGGAGTAAACCGGCTGACATGGAATAGAAAACACACCCATATCCTTGGCCAGTTGCTAGGAGTGCTGTGTCTGCACTCTCACTGCTGGTCACATCCTACCCAAGTCCTTAGACCTGTCCAAGCACTTGCTGAAAGTCACTCCACTCCTGCCGCCAATAGAAGATCCACAGGTACAAACTGTACCGGCGTCTGCAGTTGTCAGCATATTCCCTGCTTCTCTTGCTTCCCCTACAGGCTTTCTCCTCCACTTGTGACTTGCTTTTCACCCAGCATAAATATGAGGTGGCTTTGGCAGAGAGCGCTTTGCATGTCTTTCACCCTTCTGTAGCTCTTGAAGGGAAAGAAAAGAAGGGGCAAAGGCAAGATAGCAACAAAGGCCATGACTGTGAAATGTAGGGAATAATAGGGTGAGGAATATTAGAAGGACAGGAATGCCAGCAAGAAGGAAAACTGCAACTTTACGTAGAGGTATGGTAAGACATCTTCAGGAGGCACCAGGAAAGACCTGGAGGACAAGTCTGCAAAGTGGTGAATAACAGGGAGTTTGAGTGAGATTCTGAGAGACTGAGGAGGATAACTACCTGGGTGATTACAGACAGAGGAAGGATTTGGCATCAGAAGAATTTGGCTTAATACTCACTGGGCAGAAGCAGCAAGAGAAGGGAGAATTTATTCTCTGTTTTCCTTTTAACATAGATAAGATTGAAAAGTTGTTACATATCTATATCTCTTAGAGCATCACACTTGCTCTGGTACCAGTGAAATTAATATCTTGACACCACTTTTCTTCCATTTTGTTTTCTCAAGCGTTTTTTTTTTTTTTTTCTGTTCAGACCACGCTCAATAAACCTCATGGCTCTTAGGCCCTGTGTCCTCCTCCCTCCAGCAGCCTAATAGCTTCCTAGCGAGGTACATAACAGGATGGCGCAGGCAACACAGGAGATCTATAACATGAGTTTAAATGGAGACAAAATAAATCTACCTCAGCAGCAGTCCCTGCTAAATCACTTCATAACACTGGTTGCTCTAAGGGTTGACTTTATTTCATAACCACTTTCTGAGTTTTATGTAGTGAGGCTAAAGGATAAAAACACAAGCTCTCAACTAAACTCAATCATATTGTAGTTTTTAAAAAAGCAGAAGGCTTTGAAATCCTTGCTATGTACTGCATCGATACTCTTTTTTGGGGGGGTTTTTTTGGTTTTTTTGTTTTTTTTTTTCCAATTCTCCAGCCCAGCAGAATAACTCTTGCTTCTGGTTTTGTATGCATTCCTTTGTGATAAGATATTCAAGGCCACATCGTGCACTGTCTGTTGAAATGCAGTAAATATTTAATGTTCTGTTTATTTCTATAATGGCCAAATGAAATTACTTTCTGTCTATTTACCGATCTGTATGTGCACATACACACACACTTTGCAGATATACACGCGTTCACATATTTAAACTATGCAGAAACTGAGTGAAGGAAATTGCCAAAAGGGTATAATACTTTGCATTTTAAAAAATGAACACATCAAACTATTCCATTAAGTAAAAGCAAGATTATCCCCTTTATTGAGGAGGGATGACAAGAGCCCAAGAGTGCATGTTTCACTCCAAGTGTGACAGGACAGATGGAGTCAATGTCTGGGCTACTACTTAAAATTGGAATAGTCCTATTAACCTGGACCTCCCATAACACAGAGAACAACCTAAAAGTTGGCAGTAGGCTAAAGCTTTAATTTAAAGGTTATTTGGCGGTCACTGAAGCAAGTCTATTTCCTAATGGACAGATGTCCACTTAACTAAAGCCCTCCCAGGTGACTTCTTGTTTGAAGTTATGCCAGGTAAATCAAAGACTGAGTGGACGTGTCAACTCAAGTAACCTCTTAGAGTGAGCAGCATTCCCCAACAGTCTGGGCACCAGCTCAGTGGCACAGGAACATTTGCTCGTGGCACATGGTCTCTTGGTAGGGCTGTCAGTCAGTTGCTTTATATCAGCACTTTCAGAATGCAAGTATTTTTAAAAAATATAGCACTGCAAAGTGAGTGATATTTGTCAGTTTGCATTTTTAAAATGGGGGGGAAATTGTGTTATTTAGATTGAAATAGTATTGTCAAATGGAACATGTTGCCCTACATGAATCAGGGCTAAGAGGCCCATGGCTGGTTGTTTTATAATCATGAAATATTTATCTGTTTAGCCTTGAGTGTACCACGTTTCAAATTTACGTAGATCTTCTAAGAACCTACACCATAACAATTATAAATAGCGAGAATTAATATTGATAACTTTTTTGTCTCATGTAAATTAGAATATGATCTGGGAATGGTGTCCTTATGGGGAGATCCTGTGCCCATTGAAATGGCTCTCTATAGGGAGCTGCCTATGGTGATCTGGCTGCTGAGTCTGCTTGTTCTCTTTCTGGAGTTGCAGTATTGAAGAAGTTACAGGGTTCTGCATTTCATCGATCATGTTACTACCTGGTGACAAATCAGAACCTCCAGGATTATCTGAAGAGAGACAAAAAGCACATGCTTCTGTATGGCCATCGCAGAAATGTGGAGATTGGAAGAATTACTTTTTATTTTCACAAAGAGTTCAAAGAAGAAGAAGAAGCAGATACAATGAAAAAGACAACAAATTATATCCAAATGCCAGAACTAGACACCAATCTTAGCAATAGTAGATGGGCTTTTTCCTGGCCTCTCTCCCATGCTCAGGCAGCAACAATTACAGTTTGGGTATGACTGTTGTGTGTTTATGATTAATGATTGTTTCCTACCACAGATGATCAAGTTTTTTTAATCCTACCTTTTATTGCAATAATATTGGGAGTATTTTATGAAAGACAGTGGAGTCAATAAGAAGTAAGCAAAAGAGATGGTATTTCTCATGGCCAGTGGGCACTGCTGGAATTCACCATTACAGAAGGTCACCAAGTTCAATGCCACTGGGTTGTTTGTTGTTTTTGGCTTTTTTTTTTTTTTTTCCCCTGTTTTATTTATTTTAATTTTAGGATAACTCTGTGTCTGTTAAGATTCAAAACTATGCAAGCTAAGGTGAAAATGTTAATTGACAGGAGGTGGTGGCTTAGTAGTGTTAGGCAGGGATTTCTCCTATCTCCCTTTCCCACTGTGAGCAGTGCAGAGCAGTTGGATGGGTGCATACTGGTTGGTTTGCTTTTTTTCTCTGAATTAATAACTTACGGGCCTTCATGGAAAAAGGTGTTGGAGCAACTGGGCTGGTGGACTAACTCAGGGTGTAACCTGATTTCATCTCATTAAACATTTCTTGAAGTTTAGGCAACACACTTGAACAGAAAATATCAGATTTTAATATGCAAAAGGTATATTTTATGTGAGAATGGTAATACTTCCTATGTAATTTAGGACTGTAATTGTAAGGCTTAGCTGTTCTGTTTATCTCCCAAAACTGAAGGCTGTAAGTTTACCTAACTTATCACCATCTGAATTTCTTCAAATACCTGAAAGATCTCCTGGGACTTAGAATTAAGCATATGAAAAGTTGATTGCTGTTCGTATGGCCAAACAGTTGGGGAAAGAGGCCTATTATTATCAAAATTAATTTAGATGCCTGAAAAGCAGGAGAAATTTTTGTTTTTAGCTCTCTCTCTCTTCTGTAGACAGAAGCTCAGGTCCCAGGTTGACTTGGTTAAGGTGGCAGTGCGTTACATGTGGGCGTGAGGAAATAAACTTTAGACAGACACTTCTTTCCCCCCCCCCGCTGCATCTGTTTTACAAGTACATCCTCACTTTGCTGCTTCTCCAGGGGCTGCATTAATGTGCAACGCTGTAATAGCTGATCAGTGGAAACATAAGGTACATCAACCATTAACCACGTTTTAGTCAGACTGCGAGAAAGGAGACAACTGTTCCCTGTTGCTGGAAACAATGGTTGGTTGCTGGTGCCACTTCTCCCCCAGGGGCCAAGGGTGGAGCTGGAGTGACGTTGATGGAACTGAGGGCATTTGGGGAGGGAAGCTGTAGTGAAGGAAGAGCAGCATGGCTGAAACCTGTGGGACTTCAGCTTCCAAAGTGCCTGAGGTAGCAATCACTGAAGTCCTGAGAATGGTACGTATGGCTTTTTAGAGGCCAGCATCTGCCCATTATTTTTTAGGAATTTTCACAATATTGGTAACTCTTCAGTTCTGAAATACCATTTTTTTCCCCCCCAGCTTTGACTTTCTGCAAAAATTGAATTTTGCATTTATTGAATAGAAAAGAGCATTATTCTTTTTCAACATTTTTATGACAGCTTGAACTAACCACATAGCATAAGTTTTTTTTTCACTCTGTTTAAATGGGTGACATCAGTTTTTATTTTCAATGACCGAGTATTGCAGAGAATAGAAGTGAGGAAGTGAAAATTACTTTATCTCTGTGGTGGATGTATATTAAGTCAATAATGTGTTCATTATTTAAAGTAACTTTATTTGAATTTACTTTTAAAATTTACTTCATTCTCTTTCCTCTCAATTTTTCACATGGTGTTCTTTACCACTGGAATTATTATTCAGAACTCCACTCAAAAATCTTTTTTTTCTTTTTTTTTATTACTTAGAGGGTATTTGTGAGCTACAAACTCTTGGCTGTCTCTTGGATTCTGCTACATCTGTCTACAGACTTCTGCATAAAATTTCATTTAGTGTGGCCAGTTCAGGGCACTTGATGCTTTAAAGAGTCAGTAAAGATATCTAGTTCCTAGATAAGGCCTCAAAATTCTTACTATTATCTAAACTGAGGATTAAAAAGTTATAATTTTCCAAAGGTTTCCATTACATTTCCTATTCTGCCGACTGTGCATTGTACATTATTAAAGAGTACTGCTCTGACATGCCCCCCAAAGAAGTGAATTAACATTTCTTGTGAACTCTGTTCTTTTGCGAAGAAGTAATAATGACTCAAGCAGCTCCAAAAGTTTCTCAGATGAATCAGAATTTATTACTTGTAAAATTAATGCCTATTACATTCACTGATATGGTGCATAAAATGTCATTTGTAGGAAAAAACCCTCTTTACTGTTTGGCCTTATTGATAACAGATCTGTGACTTATACAGAGGATAGGGACAAATACAGCATGTGAATGACACAGTTTGTGAGACTTTTGCTCCACTCTGCTCATCTATTGTTCTCTTTACATACTTTTTTTTTTTTTTTTGTCTCCAAAGCAATTCTGGTTACAGCTCTCAGAAGAGAGTGAGTCCTTTTTAGCCTGTGAAAAGATGAGCCCTGACTTGTGCTTTGGATCGGGCTTGAAGCCTTTTGAGTGTTACCATTTGTAGAGAAGTTCTCACCTGCCAAGGTGGACCTAACCAAAGTCGAAATTGCTGCTGGTGTTTTTGGTGGTGTCGGTTATTTTGTTTGTTTGTTTGTTTTGGGTTTTGTTTGGTTGGTTTTTGTTGTTGGTTATTTTGTTTGTTTGTTTTGTTTCTTTTGATGTGTTTTTTGTTTTGTTTTTTTTTTTTTTTTTGCTTATCTGTTAGTAGAGTCAATTATCTACTGGTTTAGTTTAGCTTTTATTGAAAAGCTTCTTTCTCCCTCTTGAACTAAATCCTTAAATTTTATAGGCATACAACTGTTTTTGCCAACCAGTCCCATGGCTGAAAGAAGACATGTGCAAGTCAGGAGAAATACACAAGTCAAGTATGATGAACCTGGAAGTATTATAACCAAGAAGATGCTTCAAAAGATGTTCTCTCTGAAGAAAATGGGTTGATCAGCCTCTCATTGGTTGACTACCAGGACTTATCAATGGCTTGTGTGAGTTTAGGATATAACTACAGTGTAATGAGCAATTCTTTGATTTGCGCTTCCTGTCTCCAGTGGGACTAGAAAAATCAAAGTCAGAAGAAAGTGTAGTAAGACATAAAGTGGGGATTTAGGCTGTTTTATAGGAACATATTTAACCTCTCTGTACAATTCTCTGTCTGTGTAATGGGGATAATGTATTTAACTACAGCACGAGAAGTCTGAGGATTAATCGGTTAATGAATTCATAGAACCCTGAGCATGAAAAGTGCGCTCTAAATGTTTCCCATAGAAATTTCTCCATTACCTAAAGAGAGGGGAAGAAAAAAGCTAATTCATTGCTTTAAAGAACTGTGCAAATTCCATCAAGAACACAGATAATTAAAGTAATATTAATAGATTTTTAGGTCTTCATTTTCCCCTCGAGGCCAGGTGTCCCTGATTTTTTTTTTTTTTCCTTTTCCCCTTCAACCAACGTCCCTGACTCAGTTGTCAAAGACTGAGAAGCAAAAGTGCCCACCTAGCTTTGAACTTGATACCCACAGTGGAGTTACAAGGTTAAATAAATGGGGTGGGTTGGGGTTTTTTATTTTAAACTGAGCATAACACTTCAAAAAGATTTTCTCTCTCCCCTCCCCCAATGTATTTTTAGGCTGTATGCACTCCTGCCTATGTCTGTTCCTTAGTCCCAGTTGAAGATTTCAAGGGAGATGAGGGCTCTATATTGTTTCTCCCTTGTATTGCAGATAGGGGGAGGAGGTGGTTATTAGAGAGAAGCGCTCTCACTCGCTCGCTCTCTCTGTTTCTCCCTCTCTGGCTGATAGCACTTATCTCTCGCTCTCTCTCCTTCTCCTAGGTGATCCATTTCTAGGCAACGTGCTGGCTGGTGCTGGAGCTGCCAGCTCTCTCTGCATCCCACCAGCAAAGCAAGCTCCAAAAGCAACCTGCAGACCATCATCTGCTTTCCTCTGCCTCGCTCCGGGTACTCCTCCTCTCGCTTCTGCCCTGTCCAACCACCACCTTGCGCGACAGAGACAGCACGCTGGGCTCCATTGGCAGATTTTTTTTTTTTTTCCTCCAGTTGTGGGAAGCGATTTTTCTAAGCGAAGGGTGGGGGGAAATCTCTGCATTACTATCTGCATTACCTTGAAGTTCACTTTGTTTTTTGGCCTCCGGGGGGGCTTTTCCTGCAGGAATCTGGCTGCTGGGAGCGGGATCGCCTGCTCCCTCGGTCGCCCGCTCCTCCCACCTCGCTGAAGGCGAGCTATTTGCTGCGGGCTCCTGGGGCTTCTGTGGCCGAGAGGGTTTGTGCGTGTCTGCTTGTGTGTGCGTGTCTCCTTGTGTGTGTGCGCGTGTGTGTGTGTGTGTGAGCCTGTGCGTGGTGTGGGTTGGAAGTTGCTGTGCAGCAGCGGGACCGAGCGGATCCCTGGACCCGGCGGAAGGATGGGGATTGTCTGACCAGCAGAGGCGTCTGCTGCCCGCGGCGGCGCCCGGGCTGGATGGATTTGCTGCCGGCGCTCCCAGCAATTCTGGTGCTGCCCAGGAGCCCCGCGAAGTGACGCGTGGTTTCGCCGAGGAGAGAAGCGCTCGGAGCCCCGGGCTCGCTCCCTGACCAGCCGCGGCTCTGCGCCAGCCATCGGGATTTACACGCTCCTCCGGCTGCACCTCAAACTCTTGGGCTTCCTGCGCTGCACTGTCCTCCGCGGCCGCACCGCTTGGCGAAGAGATCTGTTGTTATAAAGCCTGGACCTCCGGAGGAGATGGAAGTTTTCTCTCTGATCCTGGTCGTGTCCGTCTGTTGGACTCGAACCTGGAAAGCGGCGATTGCAGATTCAATCATTCATATCGGTAAGGGGGTGCTGCGTCTGCTGGTGCTGCTGGACACTTTTCCAGGTCTCCTTTGCAACCTTCCCTCTTGGAAGGCTTTTCCCCTCCCCCCGCAGCTCCCACTCTCTTTTATCGCTTGCTCGCTTGCTTTTTTTCTTGTTTTGTCCTTTCTTATAATTTCTTTCCAACAGGATCTCAGGCGTCCCCTTTTTCTCCTGCCGCGCTGTGTAAAGGTTTCTAGGCGGCGGGGTATGTGCGTGCTTTAGACCTTGAGGTTTTGATGAGGTTGATGATGGAGGGACCCAGGGCTCGGGCACTTCCCCGGTTCGTCCCCGCCACCTCTCAGCTCCAGCCTGCCTTCCGCCTGCCCCGGCTCACCCTCGGCCGGGGGAGACCCCACGCCTCCCCGTGTTCCTCACACCACGGCGACAGCCACGCAAAGCCCCCACCCCCCACACTTTTCCTTCCTTCACACCCCCCATCCCGCCTTCCTCTCCCGCGGTGGAACAGGTGGTTTGGCAACGTGAGCGCTTCTCCTGCCGCGGGCGGGCAGGGCGGGCGCGGGGGTCTCTGGCCGTCCGGCACCCCCTTCCCGGCCGCCACCCTGCCGGCTCCGTGCGCGGCCCCCGGAGCCGCGGCACCCGGGACGGGCAGCGGCCTCCCCTCCGCCCCGGGGGCAGGGGGCAGCTCGGGTGATGCCGGTGCACGGTGCTGCCCGCAC
>VZRN01003035.1:2648723-2691536 GCA_013397935.1 Dasyornis broadbenti | reverse complement strand
AGCATCCCTGGGAAGCGCCGAGCCCCGGTGCCGAGCGGCGCTTGGTTCCCGCGACTGGCGAGAGCGGGTCGCCCCCCTGCGCCGGCCGGGGATGCGCGGGGAGGGAGGGGAGCGGAGATGGGGAGAGCAGGAGAGGAGGGCGCTTCCTCCGCGGCCGCTCGCCCATCTGCAGGCACCGCACGCAGGCGGAGCGGGGGCGGGCGGGCGGCCGGCGCCGCGCTGCCCCGGGGAAGGTGCATTTGGGGGCAGGGTCCCGCCAGGGTTTTGGGGAGGTTCCTTGGGCGGTGCCGGCCCCGGCTGTGGGGCAGCTGCCGCTCTCCCCGGGGTTGGCTTTATAAATATGTCTGCCGGTGCTTGTCGTGGGGATCCGTAGCGGGTTTCTGTGGAAGGGGAAACGGGGAGAGCGTTTGGAAAGCCCGGCCATCAGGAGCTTTCCTGCAGGACACCGAGATTTGGGCAGCGGTGCGCCAGCCCTTCGAGTAGCCGTCCCCGAGCCCACAAGCCACCGCTCCCCTTAGGTACCGCAACTTTACAGAGTCCGTCCTTGTGGCTGTGTGCGACTGGAGCAGCAAATATTGCACAGGGGAGGTAGCGCTCTATGCCCTCCTTTTAAAGGGAGAAGGACTTCTTTAATTCTTCCTAGTTGTAGACTGTTAAAGCGACACTAGGAGACAGCTACAGCTTAGCATTTCGTTCTTAAGAGCTTGAAACCAATGATGGCATCCTAGGATTTGGGGGGGGACTTTTGACTGTGTAGCAGATGAGGAGTTTCTTTGCAATCTCCGATCGCCCACCCTCCTGGCTAACGGAGCACTGCTGGCCAAGCTGTGTGCCTTTGCACTACCATCAGGGAGGATGATAGCTTTTCTTTCCTCGGGCTAACGAAAATTTGTTCAGTTTACTTGTTTTATATGATAAATGCAACTCATTTTAATGCTTTTAATTTTTTTTTTTAATAATGCAGCTAGTGATTAGATACGTCAACACAGTAAATCCTCATTGAAAGCAAAAAAAAAAAAAAATCAAAACCAAAATAGTTGCTTCTCACACAATTAATTTCATCTTGAGAGACAATTGGTACAGTTGACAAGGGGATTAGCTCTTTTTATAGACTGGTTTATGTTGCCATAAAAATGGCAAACTATATAACTCTTACACAGAGCTTTAAATCTACTAAAATGAATATTCCGAAAATAAATGACCTGAAATTAGAACTGTTTTAGTTCTAAATGGGTACACAGCTAAATATTCCAGTTTGTACAGCTCACAGATTAAAATTCGGCCCCAAGTAACCCCACTGTGTTTTGTGACCTGGTGTTCTGACCCCCCTTTTTTTTTTCTTCTACTTGTATTAAATAAACTTACATGTAAAATATTTAGATACATGTAATAGACTGTGTTTATTTAAATGAGTTAGTAAAAGCAGTAGCAGGGTACTCTATGAAGAAATTAACTACAGAAGAACTCACAAAGCTAAGGAAAAAACCAAAATGCTCAGTTCAGGGGAAAAGAAATACTACTGGAGGTAGTACTGATGCCTTAGGCAACAGACAGAATAAATGGATTATCTTTTTCTCATTCTGCAGTGCTAAGATACTCAAGTGGAAAATATTTTCCCATGTTTGAGAGGGGCAGACGGTCATAAGAAATAACGTTACGTGTGCATACCTTTTTACAAATAGTACACACTTTCTTTCAGTATAATGCACAAGCTCTCTTGCTTGCCTACGTTTCCTGTAAAGGGATACTTCCTATCTCAAAGTATGTTTTCACTCACCCCTTAGAGAGTGCCAAAAAATGTTACAATTTAGTGAGTAGACATTAACGACTTGGTGATGTCAGTGGGAGGGATACGGTGACTGGTATCTATCTATGATAATGCTTTTTCATATTCCTGCCTTCTGTGTGCAGCTTCTGCTTTTGATCATTAGAGCAGGCTGTGCGTATGTAAATGTGCACGTTTGGAAAAGAAAGGTTTTCCTGTATCTTATTTTAAACATTGGTAGAGCTGCGTATAGTCTGTAGGTTTCTGCTGCCCTGCTATTATAAATAGGAACTGGCAGTTCAGAAAGACTACATGAAACACTCTCGTGAAAATGTTGAAATGAATCGGCTCCACTATAATTTTCCTTACCCTTATATAAAAAAGAAAGGGGCAGGGTTATCATGTCAAAACTGTGCAATCCTGTATTATGCTGCTTCTCTCAGCCCATGCATTGATTGAGTAATTTCATCAGTCCCACATTACTTGATTGCTTAGAAGTTTCCTAATGATCTGTATGCTGTAGGAAGAATCTGGAAGTCGTGAGTGGAATGGTAATGATTCTGTGTTTTATGAGGCTATTCAAAAAGTCGCTCTGATTTATGTAGCTCGAAAGCTCCCAAGTCTTTGAGATTAGCCACGCTGCCTGATATTTTCTTCATACATCAGTCGTCCCACACTCCTCACTCCCTAAACAAGAGTTTAGAACAGTGTTTTAATTAAGCAGAGATTAGGTGGCATTCCTTGTCAACTGCACAATTTGCGTATGCTTTGTATCTTCCACCGCTGATAGTCTCATGCTTTTATATTTTGTACTTTGTGCTCATTATTTTCCCTTGATACCTACATAGTAATACATCTGTACATGCTTATGGATTTCCTGTTGTGCCTATGGAAACATACAGGCAGATATGTGTGTATTAGGTGTTGCAAAATCACCTAGGTCTGCAGTCACAGAATGGTACAAAAGTTTTGCTGTAAAAATACACTAAAGTATTTTTCAAGGCTAATTAATCTAGTTCAGCATCCCTGAGTACTTCAAGTCAGTTTTTATATTTATCAGTAACTTCTGTCACATAGTCAGCTGTGTACAGCCCTTGGCTTTTTTGTTTTTAATGAAAAATTCATAAATATATATAAGATATATATATTAAATATGCTTCTGCATTTAATAATACATCTGTTTTTAATATATATATTTATACATACCATATTTTTTTTTTTCCTGAGAGGGAAAATTAGTTCTGCTCTTACCTTACTCCTCTTAGCTTTTTGCCTTTGTAGGCCAGGATTGGTGCATTCCTTGTGTTGTACAAGTTCCCAGCACTGCTGGGTCCTGAGTTTTGGTTCACACCTTTAAGCTCTTCTGTACCATGGTTTATAATATCAAGGCAATTCCAACATGGGGTCTATTGCTTGTTTCTTCTTTTGATATTGGTGGTGACTTTAAAATGTCTTTTTTTTTTTTTTTTTTTTGGTTGGTTGGTTTGTTTGTTTTTTTTGTTTTGTAAGGGAAAGAATGTCTTGTTGCTTGGTGGTATGCATGTCCACGTGTTTTCTTGTAAGCTGATGTGCTACAATGCAGCTTGGGTTGTGTTGTGAATTGGTAATAGGAATTTAATTTGCTGTGCTATTGGTAAAGCCTCATTAGGAGGTATGTAGTGTATGCCACTAACTGTTCATTACAGTACTCTCACATGCATTTGTAAGGCACAGGACAAGCAAGCAAAATGGATTTATTAAAAACAAATAAATCGCTGTGTGCCTGTAGTGTCTGCAGAGGAGCACTCAGGTCCCCGTTGTCCCTGCTCTAGGATGTGCGAAGGTTACTCGCTTGTTTTAAACACACCTGTGGGTGAGGACCTGGAACCCAGTGTGCTGGGCTCAGCAGCCAGGAGGTTCTGTTAGTAACTATGTTCTACTTAAAAGCTCAGCCTGCGTGACAAAGTCTGTTTCTGTGTGCGTTATTTCTGAAACACTTTCCCAGGTGCTCGGATTTGTGGTAGTGTTTCAGTTCCTGTGATGTGTGTTAGTTACTCTGCAGCTAAAGAGGGATAACCTTGCACGCCATTGATCAGGGCTTGCCATCATCCAAAGGCATGTTTGCCATTAGGTGTCACTGCTTTCTGGAGTGTTTCTTAGCCATCATCAGGGCCTGATCCAGAGTTTGTCACAATCCAGGTGAGTTGCTTAGTTGACTTCAGAAGATTTTAAACTGAGCCTGTGGATTGCTGACCGCAGCAGGCAGCTCCTTTTCATGTTCTTAAATAACTCCTTAGTGTTATATCAGGTTCTTTGTCCTTGATAAAGGCAGAGTAAAAAAAAAATCAACCATCCGTTTTCAAGTGGTGCCCTAACAAATGTCTGACATGGCAATCACTGCTGCTGCTCTGTGCTTTCAGATGACTGCTTATGGATGCACTGAGCCTTTATTCTCACAATGCCATCTTTGAAAAAACACACTGGAGGAAAATCTTTTAAGACTGTGACTACATAAACCTACCAACTAAGGTTCATTTAACTTAATGAACAAAGGCATTAAGTATGGTTCTCTTTCACTCCCTGGCCCTGTAAAGCAAGTGGTATTGGCAAGAGATGACTTCTGTAAGCCATTAGGTTACTCCCTAGATATAGACTTGAACTTACATCATTTTCTTCCATTTGATATATAGCTGTCTATAATCTGCCATGACAGCCTGGTTTTGGCTGCAATTTATTGGAAGCTTTTGCCTTTGTGTTGAGGTTTGTATTTTCACTCTTTGTTTCAGCTACTCCATTGCTTGATTTTTTTTTTTTTTTTCTGTTTTTAAAACCAGTTTATGTGAAGGAGTAGTTCTATTTGGCTATTAGCGTGTAATTAATTTTCCTAATTACCTGGGTTATATACGAGAACATGGTAACACTCTTTCCATCTACACACTCTGCAAACATATTTTGTTTTATATCTTCAGTGTTTAAAAACTTACTAGATACAGATAATTATCACTAATGTTTGGACTTAACAAGTTACCGTTAAGAAAAAGAAATAGTATTCCAATATTTTGAACAATTATAAGAAAATGATCAAGCTTTGAAAACATATTTTACAAGTATATTATGATACGTGATGGTATGTGGTAAAAGTTTGATTTCAGGTGATACATTGGTAATGAGGCAAACTCAGACACGTTTCTGCGTCTGCAAATTCAGTTGACGCTTTTTTTCCTCATTTTCCTTTTTCAGTTAGATTTGAATTCCAGAAGAAGTAAGTTGTTATCTAAGCTGGTGACATTTTGAAGAAAACTTTGATTTCAGATTCAGGCTAGGCATGTGTGTCGAAGCTTGGACAGCTCCCCACCTTTGCATCCTGTAGACCTTACAGTCCAGTTCATGGCTCTGGTTGTGCTCACATTCATCTATGAGAGCCCCAGATACAGTTTGTGCTCTCTAGAAGTGCCAACAGACAAGTAGGACTGTCACAGCCCAAGAGTAAGGCATAACAGGCAGGTTGCTGGCAACCTGACAGAGTGGCTGGGAGCAGGTCCTGACAGCTCACTTTTCTTTGAGCTCATGTTTCTTTGTTTCGTACCCTAGGCTTGGTGCAGCAACTGGCTTCCTACTGGACTTCCTGCATACAGATGCAGTTCCTCTTCTTCTGTGGTGTTTATCTTCCTGCACCATCTATTGTGCCTGTGAGGAAGTAGCTGCTGTCCTGTTGCTTGCAGCAGTTGCCAAAATTGGCCTTTTTCAGAGAACGTTTGACCATGGCTTCCTTGCTCATCTGGGCTAGCAGGCTGTAATGGAAACGGTGCAGTGTGGCATGCAGCATGGAATATGTGCTAAATGCATGTTAGGTGAGTTTGGTGCAGTGCTAGTTAATCCATCCTCAACACCAGGCCAGGAAGGCCTGGGCAAAGCCTTTCTGGGCACAGCTTTTAGCTGGATTGTGCATTTGAAGCAGCACGTGGTGAAAAGGAAGTGCTGTTGTCACCCAGTGTAGAGGCAGAATGTAATTCCGTATTCTTGTCATAGTAATTTAAACCCAAATGGAAGCATTTAGAGGTAGAGTGGGTGAGGAAAAGGTATCTTTCTTGCTGTATCTTTGTGGATTTCCCATGAGCACCATCAGGGCAGTTTCCTCTGCTATTCTTCAATATAGGAGGCAGGCTTTGGTTTCTGGTTAGTGTTGGCCAAGCAGTTGTAAGAGCTGATGGAATAAGGGAAAGATTCTCTTGTGTCTGCAACCACTATAATTAACACAGGTTTATGTGACTTGGAGAGTCATAACTGATCCCTCTAACAGGGAGGACACAGGCTGAAATTGAAGGTTAGTAAATGAAATGTGCTGGTGTTTGAATGACAGTTCTGAAACCTGGCAAGGGAGCGCGTGTGATATTGTGCAGTGCTGTAATTTTGTAAGGTTCAGAATTTATGTCCAAGTTTCAGTGGTAATACACTTAATTCAGAGAAGGAGGTATTTTGTGTTCTGTATTGTACCGCAGAGTGCACTTCAGCTGGAGAGACTCCTTCCTGCTTTGGTGTGGGACTAACCACAAAAGCTCAAGGAAGGGATGTTCTGAGAGCTGTAAGTGCTGCATTAAAAAAAAAAAAAAACCCTCATAAAAAAGTGACACTTACTTAATGAGAAAGGATAATACAGTAACTACAGCATTTCTGTGTAGCATTAAAGTTATGGTGGAAGAGGTGGTACAGAGACAATTACTCTAGTTTTAGCCAACTGTAAACTGATGGATTTGTAAGAGCAGGGTTAGATTTAAAGTAGATTTCCATTACACACATTAGTTGTGGAATGATGGGGGAGTAGGGTGGAAAAGAAAAGATGAAAGGAAAAAAGTTTCTTGAAAGTTGTGCTGGGTTTATCTGACAAGCTCTATACTCAAGAGGAAATTGAAAAAGAAAATGAGTAAAAATGCAAGGAGGGGAGGAAAATAAGATATCAAAGGCAAAAGCCACTAGTTCTGTCTGTTTTTATTTCTTTGGGAGCTGTATAATGTTCCTGTAAATGCTATGCTCAGTGGAAACGTTCTGAACCAGAAAGGGGAAAATGTGAGGATACAGAATTTAAATGAAGAATTATGTGTGTATTTTAATGTATTAGATAACACTGTGCTGAAATGCTAATTATTCCTAATTGTTATATTTACTTTACCCATGAATAAAATATCACGTATCTAATAAAATATGCAGTGAAAATAACTGTAAAATTCTTCTTGGAGCCTTTCATGCAGATTTAAAGGATTTAATACCTTATTTTTTCATTGCTTTTTAAAACATTAACTTTCTGTAATCAGTTGGATTGCTAAGGCCAATATCCAGTGAACCTAACAATAATTGCTTGTTTTGCAGAACAATTTTTTATTAGTCCAACCATATCTTTCTCAGAGGCTTAAATTGAGTTGGTGATTTCATTATAAGAATTCACTTGCGATAAATCAAAATCAAATAGCACCACTCTAGTGCTGTGGAAGGGAGCTCCGGATGAGCGCTCTGGAAAGAGCAGAGCATGGCATAACAGCAGACCTGAAATGGCAGGCCTGGATTTGCCGTGCCTAATTTTAATGTACACAGATATATCAATCTTGCAAACCCATTTTTAAATAGAGAAATGAAAATTTGCGCAGGACAGGCTTCCCCACCTTGGGATGCCAACTCCAGAGGTGTGCTTGGGACTGAGACCTGACGACAGATAGTAACTTGCTTTGGTTTTAAAGCGTGCAGGATCTCATCTGACTCAGTCAAGCTTAGGCTCCTGAGCCTTTGGGATGTTTTGAAGATGTCAGTTGTATTTCTCGGGTGACAAGACACTACTGCAGAGTTACCTTGCTGGTTACAATCAGTATTAAAAGTTGTCTGATTGTATACCCTGGGCTGAAAGCATACAGTGGGGATATCTCCAGACCAAACACTGTTAAGCAAGTACATATATATTTTTTTTGTATATCCTTTGCCTCTTACAATATTTATAGTGTTCAACTTAAACATCTGAGAAACATATTAAAACCATTTCTTGTACTAGAGAGTTGTCAAAGGGAAAAAAAACAGTAGAAAAGACACAGCTCTTACTCAGTGAAGCCACTGTAGAGTAGTGGCAGTGTGTGGCCAATGCGCGGTGTGGTCTGTGTGATAAATGCTAGTGAGAGGTGACAGCTGTTTAGGCCATATTAAAATACATTAATTTCTGTCTTTCACTGTTTCTATTAGTTTCTTTCTGTGTCATATTCCAGGCTCATGGCAAGAAGTTGTGATGGTCATTGTGATCTATGCTCTTAAGTATCTGCCTTTAACATCCAGGAAGAAAAAAGTTAAACACACCATAACACAAATATCTGTTTTATGGACAGATAAAACTGGGGTTTTTTCTGGAATTTCTCTGGAATTCCCCTTTTTTGACCACTTCTGAGATGACTATACCTTGAAAAGCTGATTACGATTCTTAAAGGTTGTCTTCCTTCAGCTTTCCTTTCTGTGAATAAATAGGCTAAGCAGTATTGCAGTATATCCACTAATGTATTTGCTATAAATATCTTTTAAAAATTACTATTCTGTTTCTACTTACATTTCCAGCTCCATGCTATAGGTGGATAGCAAGCACTGGGGTATGTATTAATGTATGCCTATACAATATATAAATACACACTTTCAATAATCAGAGAGACTATTCTTATTGAAAATATTGGACTGGATTTTTCTTTAATTTGGGATGGCATTAGTTTCCACCTTAAGTAACAACACAAAGATTTGGGAGGCTTTTTACTTGCAGGCAGGAACGTGAATACAAATCATGAAATGGCACCCCACCATGCTGGAAGCTGTACAAATATGAAACAAAAAGTTGGCTGTCAGGAGATTTGAAGATGAAGTGGAAGAGAGGGCTTGGATCTCTCTGCAACTCAGACAGTTTGTACACCTGGAGACTTGTGTGTCTTTTGAGAGGCAGATTCACTCATTCGTGTTTGTGAATGATCACTTTGGGTACAAGGGGATGAAAGGAGGTAGAAACATCTACAGGGATGTCCTGTCAGGGCGGCTGATGTCAAAACTTCCTGATCTGGTGTTTATAATTATTGCCTACAGTATGTTATTGCCAGTAACATGGATTAAATTGGCAAAATAGAAACAATAATTCCGTCATCAGCTGCCACCATGTTATTGTCTGGGTTTACCTAGTACAGGAGGCGATGCGTGATTATACACATGCACACTTTCAATGTCTGTCTCATTTGGACAAATATTTCGTAGTACAGTTTTGGAAGTCTAGGTAGGAAGAAAAGAGCCCTTATTAGGAAAGTGGAACACTATGTGTCGCAAAATTCCCTACTTTGTTTAAAAGAAATATTTAAATATAGTCAGTGATTCTGAAAGTATCTGCAGCCTCATTTGGTAGTCTTGTGAAGTTTTTGTATTGTAATGGAAATATTGAAACATCATTGAAACAATCCAGAGAAATGATTTTCCATCTCCTTGAAGCAACTCTCCTGTTGTGGAATTGGATTGCATCCTGGATGTACATGAGAAATGCTCATTTCCTTGAAAACCTTCTCCCATTTTTGACAGCGTTGCAAAGAGTGTGGGGTCTATGACAAATAAAATGGCTGAAGGGAGCGGACAGGAAAAAACCATGTTCTCTACCACAGAGCTGCTTTGGGAGTAGAAGCACTGTGGGGAAGGTTCTGGTGGTGCCTTCTATGTGGGAGCTTGGAAAGGGATTGGAGGGTTGTGCTTAGCAATGGTGGGAGTTGGTTGGGTTGTGAAGGGGTCCAGGATATATTTGGAGAGTGTAGCACGAGTGATGGGCCGTCTTCCTTTGAAAGAGTACAGGATACCTTCAGGGAACAGCGGGAAATGTTATGTGGTTGGGAGACTGGGCTTTATGTTTTGGACAGGCCCTGTGGGAGAGGTAGATGTCTAGGCATATGAGAAAAGTTGGGAAATCCAAAAGAGCGAGGTACTGGAATGGCAAAAATATTACTGAAAAGATTAATAATATAATGCAAATGATGCTTTGAGGACAATATATCTAGAAGATAATACTAAGTTTTAAAGAGACTAAATTATATATTAGGACATGGGATTGTTTCTCCCTGTCTAGCCTCTATAGTTTCACCATAAAACATTTGATTTGTGTGGTAGATCTTAATTTTTTTGGTTTTTTTATCCGATAATTGTACTTGGTTACTTAGCAGAAAAGTGAGATCCATTTTACCTTTGTATTGTTTAATACCATTGTACACAGATACAATGAGTACTAAAGTATCATCTTCCACTTCTCCCAGGGTAACTGAGTGTATTTTACCTTCCTGTGCCTCAGCATTATCTTAGCATTTTATTTCATGGGCTGGTCTGTGCCACGCCTCCTTTAAAACTCAGCTTCGGTGGCTGGTGAATAGGAGGAAGGGATGCACACAGCCACAGCTTCTGCTCCATTGACTTTTGACCTAATTTAGGAAGAAAGGAAAGGGTAAATAACGCAGCCTGCTTCTGGATGCAAAGCCTGCCGTGACTTTCATGGAATGAGGGGGCGAGTGCTAGCTTTCTCCTCATCTCAGATAGCTGCATAGCTTGCTGTAAAACTTACACCTTTCTTCAGTGAAACTCCGGAGTGGTGAGTGGATCTCCTTTCACACTTGTCCTGTGGCATTTGTCCTCATTTGGTCTGGTTTTCTGTCAACATCCACCTTGTCCAACCCCCATTCAAAGCAGCAGAGGCACAGCCACTGGCTTATGCTTCCTATAAATAAGACACATTAGGAATTGGGATGATAACTTTTTTTTTAAACTATTTTTCTGTTTGAGATCAATGATCTCTAATAACAGGGAATGATATATGGAAGGAGGAGGTAAATACTTCCTCAGGGGAAGGTAGATAATGACAGCATTTGGAAACTGTTATTGCTGAAAATCATCTTCTCAGGATTCAGTCATTTAAAAAAAGAAAAAAGAAAAAAAAAGAAAAAAAAAAAGTCTGTTCATTAAAGTACTGTGGGGGTTGGAGTTTTTTTAACATTTTTTAAAGGGATGCATTTTCCCCCCCATTTTTTGTAAGACTGCCAGATTTCCCTGAGGCTAGAATTAATTGCCTCTTTGTGTTGTGTCAAGTAAGGAGTACAAGTGTTTTCAGAAAATACTAGGTTTACAGACTTCCATAGAGAACATGAAAGGGAGAGAGGGGCTAACTTTCTATAAACAAGGTCCTTGCGTCATTTTGTACCACTAACTCGGAGTAACAAATAGAATATTGAAATTGCTGGTCTTGGTGCTTTGGAAGCTGTTAGAATCATCCCCGGTGCCCTCATCCCTTCATTCTGACTAATCCTCCCTTCAGAACAAGCGTGTGCTTTTGCGCTCACCTCCAGGCATCTGCAATGAGTAAACAAACGGCTGCTCCTCAGAAATAACCAGCATTTGGGTTTTTTGAAAGAGGTTCAGGAGTAAGGGCCATGGAGATGTATTTTGTTGTTGGCAATGCTTTAGTAATACAACAGAGGTTCCTTGCTGTGGTTCATTTCACAAATTCCCCCTGACCATTTTGGATTTGAAAGTATTTAATCTTTTTTTTTTTTTTAATACTGCTATTCCAAAGGCCACTTCTTAAAATGGATTGAAGCCAGTGGATGGCAGCAGTCATAGATGTAAGCTTTGAAATGGCCCTTTTATGGAGGGGTTTGAGAAGTAAGTCTTGGAGCCGTTGCATTAAAATTCCAAAGTGTTAACTTAAATGTAATAATGCTCTGACAAAGTGCTACTACCATCTGCTAGTGAGAATTAGTACTATTTAAAAATCTCCATAATTCCCAGAAAGAGCAGAGGAGTCATGGCGTGAAGAAAAGTCTAACTCTAAATTAGTATTTTAGTTCAGGAAGTCGCAAACTCTCTGTAGGGACCACTGACTACTAGAGACGTTGTGTCGCACTCTTAGCTCACATAAAGAAGTAAATATTTGTGGTATATGTCTAGAGTTATGCCTGTTTCTAACTGTTGCCAGCTTGGTCCCCAGTTTTGAAGCAGAATCCTTTTTATTCACAACCACTTTTCTTTCACAGCAAGACTCCAGTGGTAGCTTCAAATGCAGTTTGTATGGTAAGATAACAAGGGAGTGTGCTCCCCATGGATATTTAAAAAGCTTCATTCTTTGTAGTATAATTTTGGTGGACTGAGAAGCAGTTCTTTGTTCAGTGTTCCTACGGGGTTTTGAACACCACCTAAACACTGAGCCCTTTCTGCCTGTGAAAGTTGGTCTGCACTTAAAGAGTATGATCTGCAGCTGGAAATGTTCTTGGTACCAGAACATCTCCATCCCTAGACTACTCTCAGTTGAATATGCAGAAGTAATTCAACTTCCAGTAAGGCGAGGGTCTGACCAGTTTTGAACCCATTCCAGAAGCCAGCGTAACTTTCTGGTATCTGATAGGAAATGCTTTCTGTGACAGTAACAAAGCTACTTTACTCGTATCAGCAAACAGCCAAATCTTGCACAATATTTAAAGAAGGGAGTAAGAAGAGAAATCTAGTAATAACAGACTACACGTAGCTGTTGGATTGTGTAGTTCAGGAAGGACTTTGGAGATCCATATTAAAAGATGCATTTTATAAAAATTCCAGTTGAAAAGAAAAGGGAAAATGTGGCAAAGTGGAAGGTTTTGTTCATGTCTTTCTCTTCCCTCTCCTTAAAAGGATTCACTGATTTTTGTCTATTCACAGTCTTGAATGGACTATAACTAATGTTCTTATCTTGCTCTGCACAGAAGTAGATCATATCTCCTATGTTTTTAGCTGAAATAATTTTCGTCAGTATTTCTTGCTGAGGTACAGGTCCTGTGTGTACATACATAGGCCTGTTGGTACAAAGGCTATGTGGTCTGCATAGCTAAGACAGGCTAAGTCAAATTCTCCTGAATTATAAACCAGTTCTACTGTGCATTTTTATTTTGTATTATTTTTTCCATGCTAGAAATACAACTGGAACTGATTGTGTGTTTGAGGAGTCAGGTCTTTCACTTGTTATTTTAGGGGTAAAGATCTTCCCCTCTTCCAAAATGCCCCTCAGAAACCCACACCGCTTTCCTTGTTTTCCATACAGACAGGCTGATTACCCATAAAGTTACTTTTTTGAGACAAGCAACTGTAAATCCAGGATGAATGAAAGATTTCTTGGCTGTCTGTTACTCAACTCAAGCAACTGTGTTGTCTTGTACTAGCACCGAGTGGTATTTTGGTTTATCTGATGTGAGAGAGGGAGTACAGAGAGCCACCTTCTATTGTGTTAGCAAACATCTGTGTGAGGCAGAGGGAACAGAGACTGTTTGAACTGTGAGAATGAAGTCTTACCATATGAGTGTTCTTGTCATGCTCTTGCTTTTTGCTTAGACACATTTTTGTTTCCTTTCATATCTGGTGTATACAGAGAAATAAAACCAGATGGATTTTTCACACATTTACAGTGAATAATGGCAAGATGAAATAGAATTGGCCAGTCCACAGTTGTCAGTCGATAAACCTGCCCCTTGAAGGGATCTCTGTTTTTCATGACTGGGTGCTGAGTAATCTCTGCTGGGTCTGTCATATGGTGACCTGCATGAGAAGGAAGCCAGATGCATTCCCACATCATTTTCACTGCTTGTCTCCCTGTATGTAAATGTTTATCTTTCCTCTTAAAACTGTTTCAATACTGACAGATTCAAAGCACATATGAGCAGGAACTGAACTTTATTAAGAAGCAACTCGTGATAAGGGCTAAGGAGGCCAATCTATCCATTATTTTTGAAAGGACTCAAAGCAATTTCTAGCAGCTTTCTGATCCCGCTCGTTCCCAGCATCTTGATGAAGAATGAGATTGATTTCACAAGGAGCAAGGGAAGGAAGCACTTGTTCCAGCACCGAAGAGAAGGGGGCAAGGGAGGATGTGGTTTGTTGCAGGTCTTCATGCGTCCGTGATTGAGTATAAAAATGGTAAAGTGCTGTGCAAGGCACATGTTCATTGTTTGTTCTTCCTTTAGAGTAATTTTCTTTAAAATGTGTAAAGAGGTGTTTTGTGAGATTAAAAAAGGTATTTTAGAAGTGCTCAGAAACATAGTGCTTACCGTGAATCCTCCTCAGTACCTACCACTATTTGTTAAAAAGCAAGTGTCTTTCAAAAGGTGTGATTGGCAAAAGGTAGACTAGCCTGGATAAAAGTGTTTTGAGTCTAAATGAGACAAAACTGAGAGGGAGTTCACACAGGAATATCCTGATACAGTTTGCTTAGGAGCCACTCACATTAGCTAAACCAGCTCAAAGCTGGGCAGGTATAAGGTTCTCCTTTCCTTACCTTCTCACCTAAAAAAGCTTGGATGTGCTCCTGGCCACCCCTGACTATCCTGGTTTCTGGATGCAGCTGCCTGCCTGTCTCATTGCCCACAAGATTTTCTTATCCCATCCCATGCTTCCTCTTACTTTCATGCCACGGAAACCGCTTCCTGGGGGTGGTTAAGACTTTACCTGCACACCAGCAATTTCTTGTGCTCGTGAAATGCCAAGGGTTAAAGCCAAGAAATGTGCAGAGTTCTCTGCCACTCGGCAGGTACTTCTAGCAATCAATTCTTCTCTCTTCACCATGTCTTGAGCCACTCCCTCCAGACTGAATCCGACACCAGCAGTGACATTTGTCATCACACTACCTATGTTGCAAAAACCTGTGTTTATGGAGATCCAGACCTTTGAGATGAAATGACTATGTGTTTGTGGGTTGGCATGCGAGCATATTTATGTTGAGATCCGGCATAATGATAGGGAGGAAAGCAGGAGTTTCTAAGGTAGCAGCTTTAAGGCAAGAGTTGTCACTGAAATTTGTAGCTGAATGGCAGATTTTGTTCTCTGGTGCTGTTCATCCAGTAACATTGCTAAGTGCCCATGTTGTGGTGATAGTAGCTGACACGATGTGCTGACCAGTTTGATGTGCTGTCCATAAAAGGTGGTCCATGGTGAAGTTTTTGTAATCTTGGCGTCTTGTTTCCCATCAGCTTCGTTTACTTGGTCTCATGCCCCAGGACAATGCTCTTGTATCTGTATTACCAGAAAGGCAAAGGAAAGCTTCAATAATAGTTTTAGCCTGAAACTATTTGGGAAATATTTCTGCCTCTGTTACTTCTTATTTTTCCCCATCTGTGCTGACAGATTATATTTGTTAGCACAACACAAAATTTGGAGCCAAAAAATCCTTGTTAAATTGCTTATTTATCAGTCTGCTCCTTGTAAAATAGGATTTCTAGGTTCTTGCTGGTTAGATGATATAAATGGCACTAGTTTGGGGGTCCTAGAGATAACTTGGCTGGGCACAGTATCTAACTAACTTTTACTTGGTCATGTTCAATGTATAGTCTGTATTCAGCTGCATTTATATGCAATCAAAAGTGAAGGGCAGATAGAGAAACTCTGGGTTTTTTTCTAAACTGATAATCATAAATCATGCAGCCAAGAAATTTTTGCAGTGACACAACAAAGGATTTTTGGTGCATTTGTTTTTATGGCATGCAAAACAATATTTTTGCAGACTGCTGATGCTGCTGACTGAGTACAGCTTTGAAAATATTCTCAGACTTTAAGTGTTTTTATTCTATAAAGATCTGAAAGAACGTGTCATTGTCCCATCTCACCAGCTGACCACAGTGTGCATTTGAACATGTTTATGGGTTCAAATGGAGCTTTAATCCCGTATTAATTCTTTTCTTGGTATTAACTCCTGCTGAAATGGTCATCAGGATAAAGACTGCTGGCCATGTTCTTTTTCTCATCTCATCTCTAACTGGAACGTGCTGAAGGGCCAAGCAGATTTTCAAAGGAGTCACTGATGCCCCTTTTTACAAGCAGGGCATGTAATTCACAGCTGACACTGTTTTCATCATTCCCAGGCCTGTGGCAGTGGAGCCTCTAATGCAGTCTGAGAGACCAGAGTTTGTATGGATAGAACCTTTTTTAGGAGATAAGATGGAGGAAATAAAATATTTCCATATCACATGTTAGAGAAAGCTGTCAGAGCCATTTAAAAGGAAATAAAATGGCCTATAACTATCTTCTTACAGATGATTATTTTAGAGAAAAACATCATGCCCTCTGTTGAAGAACTTTTGGAGGAAATACATGTCTACAACTGGGCCTGAAATCTGTTTTCTGCCTTTTCAGACTCCATCTCTCATGACTTCTGAAATCAGTATGAATCATTCCATTGACTTTATTTGACTTTGGATCACATCTTCTATGTTTATGTAATTCCTTCTTGTCCTTTTATCCTTTTCTTCTCTCTTCCATCAACTACTTCCTTCCCTTTTTTTATGCAAAGGCATGAGTTGCTGCCAATACTCGTAAGCACCCTTTCAGTAATGCATGTGGAGTGCTCATGCATGTGTGAATTGAGGGAGACTTCCTAGGGAAATCTTCACATTCTCATTTAAACATAGGTGGGAATCCCACTGACACATTATTCCTATTACTCTTATAATCTTTTGTTTTGCTTTAAGTATTTTTGTCTGCAGAGGCAAAACCTTATTTAGAAGCAAGTTAATTTTCAGTGTTTCTGAAACATCGATCGCTGTCAGCTACTAAAGACGGAACAAGATGGACTACACTGATGTTTGTCCAGGGCAGCTCCTGTATATCGCCAATTCCATGCTTTATTCTTATTATGGCTAACAGGAAAGGAGACAAAAAGCAGTTTTATACTTAAGGAATAAGATTGGAATTTGTGAAAGCTGGATTCAGTTTTGGGCTTTTTCCTGATCTAGAGGAACGCTTACAATGGTTGACACATATGAACTGTCAAAATGGGATGATCAGGGCTGCTTTAGAGCTAGCGTTGAGCCCTGTTCAGTCATTGCCTTGACTTGTTGAGCCTCTCTTTTCCGTGGGGAGAATTATATCCCCTTTCTGAACACCCTTTGCCTTGTCTGCCGTGTTTGCATTCTTCAGGCTGAGCTCTATCTTGTGCTGCATTGTATCTGCTTGGCCAATGACACTGATACCATTTCAGCTGAGGGCTTTGAAGTTTCCTGTACAACTGTTGGTTGTAAAAATGTATTTTTTGCATCAATGACTAGGACAAGCTATTCTATTTTAGGAATGCAAAATTTGGATGCAAGCGATGAGCTTATTCTGTGATATGCTTCCAAGATGATTGTGAGTGATGGAGCTGGAGTGTTTGCTCAGTTTTACTGGAGGGTGGAAAGAGCTGATGTGGATTACTACTGTTATGGGCAGAAATTGGGGCTTTGGGTGCAAGTTAAAAATATATATGTGTATTTATGAAAGCAGCCAAGCTCTAGCTTGTGTAAAGGTACTTTGAAACACTTTATGACATTGTTTCAAATGGCACTGTAAATGCATCTCCCCACGAATAGGAAACTGTTTCTTTTTTTACATATTCTTATCTGCTGTTTCAGGTAAACATTAGCTGAAGGAATTGCTCTGTTTTGCATTTGCTGCACTACTCTCAATTAGAATCTGAAATATCCAGTTTGAAAATCTAAACATGAAAATTGTAGGCAATTTCATGAATTACCACAATATTATTTGGTTGGTTGGTTGGTTGGTTGGTTGGTTGGTTGGTTGGTTGGTTGGTTGGTTGGTTGGTTGGTTGGTTTTTCTCTGACATACAATACTGCAACACTGTAAATCCACCAAAGAGCAGGCTAACTAAAACAGTGCCATTTATTCTACAAGGCAAAGCAAGTGCTAGGACAGAGAAGTACACATTGTTTTAGAACTAATGTCTAGACTTCAGGTGGGCTTGAAAACCTCCTTTAATTTCACACCTTTTTTTCTTCTTTCCAGGGTTTTGAAATGCAAAAGGATTTTTGAGAACAACTGCATTGGAAATATTAATGGAAGATGCTGTAATAGTTAACAGAATAGCTTGCTACAAACACTGTGTGGTTTTGAAAGGGATACTTTCAAATTTAGTACCTTTTGAAGGGTACTAAATTGATATGCAACCTGCAGAATGTGTAGCAGCAGGTAAAACAAGCCTAGTGATCAGTTGGTTTTCTCACCCACAGCTCAAAGTTGCCATAGGTCTCAAAAAAAGAGGTGAGCAATGTTTCCTGAGCAGAGAAGAAATAAAAAATTATACACTGCTCCACTGAGCAGTCTGCATGCGAGATAAGCGTTTTCTCTGCGTATCTTTACTCATGTACCACCACTTGGTCAGCTTCACGTTTTCTGTGATTCAGATAACATCCACAGCTATGCTCTGAAGGATGTCCTACTGCCCTGCTCTTTTGTGTGGAGCTCCTGTAATTTGGGATTCATCTTCCTCTTCTGGCTATGCTATGGACATGTGTCACTATCGCCACTTGTGTCTCTTAGGGACAGCAAACTCCCCTTAAATTTCTTTGCCTATTGGATCTGTATTTGCCTTTTACAGGTGGTGGAGGGGTACAAGTATGAAGTATATCATAAATGTATTCCTTTATTTTTACACTGAAGTGGACACATTTACAACATTGTGTACTTCAAATATTTAAAATAATTAAGTTTGAATAATCTCGGAAAAGTTCATGCATTTCACATCTTATTTTAAAGTCATTCACACTTTTCATTGGCAGGACCTTTAAAAATAATGAATATTTTTATGGTATTTCATTTCAGGCCAAGCTGATTAAAATAAGGATTTTTTTTTTTAACTTACCCAACAATTGTAATTCTTAAAAGTTAAGCAAGAATTCATATTTTAGGAAGATTTATACTGTTTATTATGCTGGCTGGATTAGTCAAATCCTATTTAAAATATTAATAGGAAGAAATGCTAGCACTCACAGTAGAACTTCTGTGAATGTTTTCTTAGCAAGGTCAGATTAGTAGTGCACTTTAGATGTAAGAACAATGCCATGGTTAAAGCACTTGACTTGTACTCGGGAGACTCCTGTGGTTTTTTTTGCCATTTCCACTAATTCTGGCATGACATTGGGCAAGTCATTCATCCTGTTTCATTGTGTGAACAATGGTGAGCATTCCTGGTTCTGTCACTATCTTCAGAATATTATTTTGCAATTATTAAGATTTACAAGGGAACATTGAAAAGCTGGGGCATCCTGAGCAGATAAGCGGAATCTGGAGCTTCAAAACAAACAAACAAAAGCCCATGCCTTGAGCTTTTCCATGTCATTCTGAGGCACACGCAGAATGTTCTGTTCCCTCTGAATGATAAGATCTGTAATATATAACTAAGGTGGTATTGCCAGATCTTGACAAGGCGATGACAGCATATATAGAAAATGTTTTAGTGTGGCAGTGGGAATTCTTCCTAGACTGTTCATACACATATTTACTTACACAGCCACATGCAACTACATACTTTTACTATTTTGTTCCCCCAACAATATTCTGAGAGACAATTTACTTGCACCATTACTGAAAATGGACTATGGCTTCTCTTTCAACAACTGATTGAAAATAACTATTTGAAGTATTTCATGGTTACAGAACCATGACTGACCCACATACTAATGTAAAAAATGAGGGGAGTTATATGTCAAAAACCAAAAAATCCCCAAACTTACTATTTTCTTTTTCTTCAAGACAAAGAAATTACATTGGTGGACACTGGTTATTTTTATAGCTTAATAAAAACTTCCTCGTAAGGTTTTATTTTATTTTATGCTGTAGTGCTTACTAAGGATGCCTCAAACCAGACTGACAGTTGAGTACATTGACTCTAGGGATATCTGCTATCCAAATTGCTAATATTAAGGCTGTTGTTATTGTAGAAGATAAACTGTTCCTTTTGGTTACTAACATTTATTTTCCTGCATACCAATTATTTTTCCTTCTGTTCCAGTGTGCATATATAGCTCCTCTTCTATGAGTAATTCTGTATTTGTTTGTATAATCCTACAGTGTTTTCTGAATAGATTAAGGAATTAATTTGCCTTCTAATTTTCCTCTTCCTTATTCATCATTTGTAACTATGTAGAACAATAATTAAGACAAGAGGGAAGAAATACAGTGCATTGATTGTTCTTTAAATCCATAACTACCTATTAAAAGGGACATTCAGCTATAAACTCTGTTTATCAGTTAAGCATGGTGTTTATTTTTAGAGGGGGTGTGTGGGTACACATATGCAACATTAGCAGGCAGGTGGTAATGTCAGTAGGTATCTCAGCCTCCTGCATGTGAATATTTTTGGTTTTGTGTACCCTACTGACTTCAGTAATGTTTTATTGGTATTCTTGAACTAGACCTAAGCAATACCCAGCTCTGTAGGAAGCAAGTAATTTGGTTTCTGAACCACACCAGTTCTCAAAACTTCCCATAAGCCTCTGTGTCAACTTTGCCCATTAACCTTGCTCTAAATGGGAAAAAGTGGTTTTTGCTATGTAAAAGGTAGAAGAAGTATATTCCCTGAACTATGAACAGGAAGCAAATGAGCGTCCTAGCGTACATATTTTAGCATTTTAAGCCACTCTGGAGTTACATTGTGAGTTGTTAGGTTAGCTGGTCCGAGTTGTGCTGGAGGAAGATAAATTTTAGCCATTAGCACATTAACAATGTGAAAAAGAGAAAGAAACACAATTCTATTAACAGGTCTGATGGGCCAGTCAAAGTAGCTGGAAACTCATTAGGTGCTGTATTTCCATCAACGTGTACATCTGTAGCAATTGAAAAACACTTAAGGAGTTGGAGACTTCAGATTACGATGCAGACACTTGTCTTCAGTAAGACATTTGTTTTTGTGCTATCTGTTTTTCTTAGAAGCATCTCTTAAAATGCTGCAGAGAACTACTCTGCTGTTTTCCTAATCCGCTGTACCACTGTGCAGCTGTCTGATGTCTGTGAAAGGCAGAAGAATTTAAGGATATGAAAAACAGAAAGAGAAATGCAATTTGCAGAATTGTTTTCTTGATTTGTATGTTTTACCATACATGAGATTGGCGTGGGAAATGAATGATGAATACAAGTAATACATTTATTCATTGTGTATTGTCAAAATACGAATATAATTGCATTCTGGAACTTGTCTGCAGCAGTGTTTGCTGCTTGTGATAGCTTCTGGTCTGCTTGAAGTCAAATGTGAGCAAAAAGGCTTTCACAGCATCTAATTCAGACTCCATGGTCCCTTGACTTCCAACTGCTGGTTTGAAAAACTTCTTCCGTAAGTAATTTGTGCTTTTTGTTTTCTAGTAGGAAAACTTTTTTTACTGTCTGGCAAGTGATGGCCTTCAAAAGATTTTTCTGAAGCAACAAAGGAAGGCTGTAAGATCTCTGGTTATTCTCTCCCTCCTATGTACAGCCCTCTGTAAAATACCACGTTCTTTTTAATCACAGGTGCCAAGGCACTGCTGCCTTTTCACTCTCTTGTGATGTTTCCCAAGAAGAATTCTTGCTCTTGCAGTAAATTGTAGCTACGGACAGACGGAGCAAGTTATCTCAATGTGTTCTTAAGCTAAAGAAAGTCTATGGTTTCTTCAGAACAATTTCTTGGCTCAGTTAGTTCCTTTGAGGACAACAGCTTTGAGGTAACTTGCTAGAAAATCTGTAAAATTTGAACTGTTTGAAAATCAAGTTAAACTCCTCATGCATATTTCATGAATGCTCTGTAAAGAAGTGGCTTCAGTGTACACAGCAGGTGCCGAATTACAAACTCGCTTTCTCTTTCTATGTATACGTACAGACTCGGTGAATCATTACCAGATTAGTCACCAAACAGTTACAGTGCTTTAAGTTGAAGACACCTGCCTTGCTGCTGTCAGAGCTCCCTGTCCCATTATCCTCCAACTATCTGACAAACTGGTGCTCCCTATCATCTTATTTCCAGTTGTAACTGTTAGCTACTGACCTTTACGCAAGAAGTTGTGCTGGTGTCACTGGCAAGTAGGGAAGGAATTTGTGTTCATTCAGAAGTGAAGACAGCTTCAGTAAATCTAAATGACAAGAAGTCAATTGAAGTATAAATAATAATATTAACTTCCTAATTAATAGCAATAACTTTAGTAGTCTTATATATTTACTAACCTTAGAAGTTCAGGGGAACCACAAAGAAAAGGTCTTAGCTGACTTTACTTAGTTGTGATGAACACTCTTGGTTAAGTTAGTCCTTTTCCACTGGTGTCTTATTGACTGAGCTGGTGTTGATCTAATGGCCGACAAACTAAGTGAGAAGGTTGGGGCTGATTCTTTGGGATCGTTTCTGGCCTTGGAAAAGATTAATTAAGCCGTGTCTTCCACAGTACTTATGGAAAAGAAACTATAAGTAAGAATTTTTCCTGTGGTTCCAGTATCACAGAACTTTTCTCTGATAAAAAATGTTCATTCATTATTCGCATAAATATAATGTGGGCTAATTAAAAGAGAATGAATGTATATTTTCAGTTATCAAAAGATTAAGGGGTTTTGTTTCTGTTGTGCTGCCGTTTTAACTGTAAATATATATTTTACATATATCAGTCTTTGAATAAAAAGTAATTTACCCCCATCTTGGGCAAAGCAAAAAATCTTTATTGCACTTCCTGAAGCCTATCGTAAGAGTATTCTCGCATCATTGCTGATGTTCTTTAGAAAGATCTCCTACCACTAATGCAGTTAGACAAACAAAATTCACTACAGCATAGGAAATACACAGATCATTCTTTTTTTGTTTTTAGACACTAAGTTTTATCAGAAGGTCTCAGAAAGGATGTGGATTGTCTTTTGGCAAATAGTCCCCTTCTGTTTAATTTTTATCAGTTTAAGAAATATGATCTCTCTTGTGTCTCAACTTAATGTTCAGCTGTATTGATTTTGGAAGAGACTGGGGCATGCATACCGATGCAGAACACCTCTCAGAGAACTTCAAAGGTTTTCAATTTGCTGACATGCAAATTGAATTTAATGTGATTACAAATTTAAACACAAAACCAAATTAAATACCTTTTCTATAATTATGTATAAATTTAGGTTTTAAAAAGTGCTTTATATGCATCATGGTACTTTTGTTTTTAAACTACAGACTCTAGTTTGAGGTTCATTGCAAATGTCATGGATTGATGAAATGGTTGAGAAGAAAGCAAACAGATTCTGCTGAATTAAACAGGAAATTAAATTTACTATGTATAAAAAGCATGAAGTATATGAAGGCCATTGATTTTTTTCAGCCAGCAAGGTTGTGATTTGCTTTGTTTCTGTACAGTGCTGTTTGTTTCCTGGTGGGAAATACACCCCATCTGAGAGCAGGAAAAGCAGAATGCTGCTGTTTATCATTTTGTCCCACGTTTGCTGTTGTCAAGTAAAAACTAAATAATCCCAGCAAGCTAAAATTCTTGGCAAAGGAAAGCGTTAGGTGTGGGGAAATGGTATGGAACAAGACAGACAACTTTAAATTGCTTTTTGAGAATTTGGCTGGTCAAGGTTTGTGTAAGAACTTCTTGCCTGTCTGAAGCGATAAACCGCAGCCTGTGGATTTCAGTAAGTGGCTGGTGTAAATGAAGCTTCAGTGGTCACGTTTGCTGTTGTCACAGTGGTTGCTTGACCCACAAACATGACTGCTTTCCAAAACGTGATCCCATGCTGTGGGTGAAACTACAGCTCAGAGCCTCGAAAGTGCCTGAACTGTATCAAGGCACTTAAAAAACATTCTGGATCTCACCAGTGCTGCTTAGTGTAAGAAGGACAAGGCTCCCAGTGACTTGCTGTCACACCACCTTTAATGATTTGTGACTTGGGTTCATGAGTTCCACAGTGAAAGGACCACATCCTGCACACACACTCACCTGGGATTAACGACAACCTGTAATCAGCAAGGAAGAGCTATGTAATACCGAGGAGTAACAAATGCTGGAGTCTCTGGTCTTGACTGCTGCCCCCTCAATGCTGCAGAAAGAAGTGGGTGTTCCCAGCAACAGGAATGCTGCCTGTTTGGGTAATGAGAGCCCCTCTGGCACAGCCACCGGCAGCCTCTTCCCAGCCTGAAGGCTTGGCAAAGCAAGCTCGTATTTATAGCTGGATTCTCAGCAGGCAGAGCAGGTCATAGCATGAGCTGGTGTTCTTTGTCTCATGAGTGGCAGTTTCTTACAGGATTCAGTGTTTCAGCTTGTCCTGTCAAGGAGAGGATCTTTCAGGGTTGCTGGGTTTGGGCAACGTTCAAGGCCAGAGGTGCATGCTCAACCTTTCACAGGATTCAAAGCCAGGGATGAATGTAATGTCACACTTGTACAATTTCGCATTGTTATTTTATTGTATGGCATGTATTTCTCTGTGTGACAACTTGAAACAAGTGTGATTAAAGCTTAAATATTTCGCTAAGCATCCTTTCTCTTTATAAAGGGTTTTGTTGTCCCCAGTGGAATACCGTAGTAAACTGCTACTTAGAATTCTCTGTGTTAACGAAGAGCTGGTGGAGGGCTAATTACATGTAATCAATTGATACCTAAGAAAATCAAACACTATGATGAAATTTATTTGATTCTGCTTAAAACAAAGCTTTCTGTAGATTAGGAAGTATAAGGCATATAACTTTCCTGTATGACATATTGATTTATATCAAACCAGACTAATGCGTATTGATTCATATATTCAACTCTGTTGGTGTGTGACAGTCCTTTGACCAGCGTCTGCTGGTTGGGTAGGATTTTCTTGTAACTTTAAATGGCTCAGAATAAATCTACCTTAGCTGGTCTCCAAAGCCTAGCAGCAGTGCCCCAGGACTTTGCTATAGGTCAGTTTGCAAAACACAGGGTAATGATGTTTTACTAGGTCATGTTTTGTCTTCTGAATTGGTGAGGGGCTCTTGGGACAAGCATACAGTTGCAGATATTTCCAGTATTAGTACCAATACTTTTTAGGAACATTGAGAAGCCCTGATGTAAATGTGGAGTTTTGTTGTTTCTGTTGAATAGGAATAAAATAGTCTATATTCAAACTTCAAAATTGGAAGCCATATGGGTTTGTGCAGAAATTATATCAGTAACACATGAGAGTCAGAATCTTACGCTTTCTGGTGAGTACTCCTGTAGCATCTGCTTAAAATCATATCATCCTGCTTTATTTTAGAGCTCTAAATTTTGCTTTAATTAGAAGTGACTTGCATGTCAGTGGATAATAAAATGAATAAAGTTGTCTCTAGTAAAAGTGTTTGTAAGAACTAGGCATGTTCTCTAGTTTCATCTTGACAAGAAATTTCTCTTATAAAGCTTATAGGTGCACTATTTTGCTACGTTTCATCTAATTTGTTTATGTGGCTGGCTTCCATATGCCAAAATTCCCTCCTTTTGAATGCTGCACCTTTGACCTTTACATTTGAGTTTCAAAGATGCACAAATTAACAGAAACCTTACCTTCTACTCCCCTTTTGTTTCTTGCTTGATGATTCATTCTACAATGAAAACAAGCTTCTTGCTACTTCCTCTTCTACAATCACTGAGTTAAGTGAGCACTGCACAGATGAAATCGGTTTGCCCTGTTTGGATTTGACCCTCTCTGGGCAAACTCTAACTGCCTGGCTTTTGTAACACATATCAGAGATCTGTCTCTTGTTTCATTAACACTTTTACAGAGTAATCTATTAATGAGATCAGGGACTGGCTGATTTATGATCCTACCACTGAAGAGGTTACAGTTTATTACATTAATAGAGCAAGTATTTGCTGCTAAACCACTAAAATCTGTTTAGTAAAATAGTTGATCTCGTAAGGGAAGAAACTTCTCTGACCCTTTGGAAGAATATATTAAAAATAGTGATTGTGGGCAGGAACCTGGGGATAGGATGCAACCTAAACCCCCTTTTTGGAGTTTAAAGGAGAAGACATGGTTGAGTTTATTGGTCTAAATCAAAACCAGGGAGGCTACTACCTTGAGAACTGTGTTGTCTAATGCCACCAAAGCTTTAAAGTCTTTATAATTTTTCTGAGCCTTATTACCCTCCGTTTTTAACTGTGAATGGCACACATGCTAGCACTAAATCTGGCACCTCAAGCCATCAACAGCTACCAGTGAGGCTTTCCCTGGCTATGTGCACAGCTTCAGAGACCCATGCACAGCTCAATCTGAGCAGAAAATGGGATACCTGGGGGTATGTATCAGGCCCAGCCTCAGTAGCCTGGCTGCCCTATGGTTTCATTTCTGGGGTGAGCTGTTTTATTACCCGAGTATATATTTCATGTCTTCTTTTTATGATGAAGCTGAATGGGATAGGTAGGGGGTTTGGGGGTTTTTGAGGGGAGCAGTTTTTTTGAGTCCTTACTGGCTAAAATCTAATGAGTCACTACTCATTTAAACCTCATATTTACAGAAGTTTATATTTGCAACACAGACTAAATAATTTAGGAAAGCATGTAAAGTGCTATTTGCTGTCATTCTTTCTTTTAAAAATATAAGAATAAAACCCACACACTAAAAAAAAAGCAAGAAGAATTAAGACTATAAATCATAGATTTATAGCTAGATTTAGAAAAAGAGAGAGCTAAAGCGAGAGTTTGTTTTCTCTGTAATAAGAAAGAATTGTGGTCTAGCTTTAACAAACACACCTATATGTTGATGGAGTTTTAGGGATTTGAGGAGAAAAATAAGTGCAATGTGTTCATTAGTTACCAAGCCCTTCTTCAGTAATAATCTTAATCAATAGACATGTTTTGTCCTATAAGATCTTACCTCTTCATTTAAAACTGAGATAATGGCTATTGATGCTTCCAGGGACTTCTGAAAGTGTAACTGTCTTTAATATGCTAGTGTGATCTTAGTTGTTGTTATTATTTTGACTCTAAGAATATATATTGTTTTATCATTCTTAAATAGTTGTAAGTGTTTTGCTTATGAGAGACTGTATGCCCTATGAAATAGTCAGCAAATTACTGAGAGCAAAAATTGGCATTTCTATACCTTCACACTTTATAAGATCCTCTCCAGAAGGCTCTTTGGCTGCTGAATTCAGAGAGCGTGAGCATGGTGCCTTGTGCCTATCCGAGTATGTTCTTCTGTTTGGCTGATCTTTTTAGCCTTCTCCTGCAGCAGCAGCTAACTATTAAAGGATTTTCAAGGAATTGCTTTGAACTAATTTGTGCAAGCTGCAGTCACTGAAAATTTGGACAGTTGAGAATTTTCAGCTACATTTAGTAGTATCTCCCGTGTTTTGTTCTGCTTTCAACAGATATTGCTTTAGACAGATGTGGAGTGAGCTTAAATTTGTTTTCCTGCCTACACTACTGCTGCGGTCACACTTAGATGAAGAGTTTATTCTGAAATCATGATACTTGCATGCAGACAGTGGAAACTAAGATAGAGATGAGTAGACTTTCAAAGGACCCAGGACTGACAACATGGATACTGGGCTTCTTAAATGTCAGCTCAGTTTGAAGCCTGGTTCATAAGACGAAGAACAAGGCTGTGCAGGACAGACTTCCAGCTGTCAAAGTCTGGCTCATGGACAGACAGAGGTTCATGTCTGCTCTCAGACACTCAGAGCTCTACTGTTTGGTCTCTTTCTGACTCAAGTCTTAGAATTATGGAATGGTTTGTGTTGGAAGAGCCCTTTTAAACATCATCTAGTTCCCACCCACCCTGCCACAGACCAGGACACCTTTCACTAGACCAGGTTGCTGAGAGCCTCATCCAGCCCAGCCTTGAGGACTTCCTGGGATGGGGCATCCACAGCTTCTCTGTAACCTGTTCCACCCTCACAGTGAAGAATTTCCGCCTAACATCCAATCTAAATCTGCATCTTTCAGCTTAAAGTCATCCTCCCTTGTCCTGTCACTGCACAGTTTTTCAAAAAGTCCCTCTCCAGCCTTCCTGTAAGTGCCCTGGAAAGGTGGTATATTGTCTCCCCAGAGCCTACTCTTTGTCCAGGCTTTTTGTCCAGGCTCTTTGTCCAGCCCCAAGTCTCTCAGCCTGTCTTCATAGGAGAAGTTGTAAGGAAGTACTCTAGGAAATGAGAGGGCTCACCCTTGTCTTGGACTTAGCGTAAGCAATGGATTTTCAGTAGCATTTATGGTGCTGTCAGATATGAAGTTGGGCTTGTTCTGGTTTGTAACGCAGACACATACATTCCTCTCATGTGTTCTCAGGATGTTTCAAGGGTTTGATTTGGCTCTGATTGAAATTAGCCATTAAACTTTCCTTCAATCATAACGTAGAGTGGGAAGACAACTGGATGATACATGTTTTCATATTTGATTCTAAATTTTGTGTAGGTATTTCTGTTACCAGTAACTTTACCATTCTTAGTTGCATATTGCAAATAAGAATAAGATATTCACATTCTATAAAACAGTATTCAGAAATATTTGTTTCTTTCTAGTCACCAGTCATCTTTGTCAAAATCTCTGTGAGTTGATTATGTTCATTAGTGGAAATGGGAGAATTTTTACATCTTACTTGGGAAAGTTAATTTCTGCTTGCTCCATTGAGGTAAATCTAGCTAGAAGTTAATCTATGAATGAAATGTTTTTCTGAATCACAGAGCCATTTTATAGTACACTGAGAGTAGCCCAGACAGCAGGTTTTAGCTCTTGTATTTGTACAGAGTATGTCTGCTCATTTACACTTGCAGCATTACAAGTCTAGACTAACTCTACAAAAAGCTGTTGAACCAGTGAACAGCTGTAGGTACTGGGATTAGCAGTTCTGTAATACTTGGACACCTCTTGTCTTTACCAGGGACACACTGTTGCTACTAAACTGATAAAGATACCTTGATAAAGGAGAAAGATAACTTGAAATTCTAAAGTACCTACCGTCTTAGTATAGGGCGAGAGAACAGCTGGATGTGGGCAGTTGTATCCGGACAGATACTGAGATACTGTGGGACTGGATTAGTCAGCTTTGTAGGCAGTCAACAGAAACTTTACTCCAAGAAGGGAGAGGAGAAGCAGGTCCAGGTTTCTCTTTTTTTCTGCACAAAAAAGCCCCAAAACCGAAACTGAGATTAGTTGTTAGTATCACCTGAATTAATGGTAACAAAGAATGAGTAAGTAGGAAAGATGATATCAAAATACTGTGTTCTAATCTTACCGAGAAAATAGAAGCATGTGTTTACCTCCAAAACTCCTTGTGACCCTTTATAATCAGTGGTTGTAAATATCAATAAAGCACCACTGATATGGGCATTGCTTCTTCCCACTGTTGCTAGGATTGTCAAAGATGAAAGAAAGGCAGTGCTGGAGTGTGCTCTGAAGAGACATTGGTGTGAATAGAGATGTTGGTGTGTAGGGTACTGGACATTTGCACTTTGAAATATGTTGCTCTTCCAACAGCTTATCCATTAAAGGTCTCAAAAGTCATTTTAAGCCATACATCAATGCTGCTCCTCAAATGACACTGGAGCAGTTTTATAGTGGTGCTGTTCCCCTGACTTCATTGCTATGGAACGTTATTGTATTCTTTTGATTTCTTCAGATGTGCCTACCCTCCCAACTCCATCTCCTAAGCATGTGTACACATGTGTGGTTTTGCCTTTTTTTTTTCAAGTAGTGTTTCCCAGAATGTTAGTGTCAAATAATAAAGAGATTATTTTGACAGAAGCTTGGGAAGGCTGTGACTGGAATGGGCTTGTCCTTCACAGTCAAATCATGGAAACTGTACCTTCAAACTGATGTTCTCCTGCAGGCAGGTCAAGAAGAGTGCAGTACTTCACAAGCCAGTGTGACAAATGAGTGAAAGAGTGGCTAAGAAGGAATTTAGGAAATAGAAGTTGTGTGACTATGCAGATGTGATTTTTAAAAAAATCTTGTTTTGCTATTTTAGTTTCTAAACCATTAGCCAGTAAAAATCTGGGAAGTAAATACTGTTAACAGTGTTGGGGTTTTTTTGTTTTGTTTTGTTTTTGTTTTTTTTTTTTTTTTTTGTTTAATTTGATAAACCTGGGTTGGATGAAGTATCTGATTTTAAGCATTTCTTTAAGCTTCGGTGAGTCTGTTAGCTTAATGCATCTCTTTCTGAAAAAAAGGATGCTAATACTGCAGTCTGTGTCAATAACCTTCCTTTCAGTAGAGCTGCTTGAGTTCAAATAAAACACCAGCATGGGCAATGGAGGGTGAATTTAACCTTCCATTCATGATGACTTTGTGCAGAAAGATTGAAGGGACAAGCATGGGAACTACAGATAGTGGAGTAGCATATTTTCTTCATCCTTTTATTTTGACAGTCCCTGCAGAGTCTGTCAATAAGTAATACTGAAGCATTCATTTGGATATTTTGTCCTGCTTGACCAAAGGTGACTACAAGTCCAAGCAAATCAAAACGCCGGTACTGTAGGATCTCAGAGTACAATTGCTTGTGTCCAGCAAGCTGAAACACCTTTTCCTAATTTGATGCCAGTGACATTTCCACAGGCACCTAAGTCTTCTGCAGTGCCAGAATTGCTGGTATTTGTCGAGGTCAAATCTCCCTTGCCTTGGACAGTTTTCTGAGGCTGATGAACTTTTCAGACCTTGTCAGATGGAGACCCTGGAGTCTGTAAAGTTGACTTCTCAAACTGAATTCTCCTTCCCAGAGATATTTGGTATCATATTGACGTCTCTTTATTATCAGCTAGTAACCTAGCTGCGCTCTACAACATAAGATGAGAAAGTCAGTGGCCTTGAAAGAGTTCAGAAGTTTAAGGATGAGAAAAGCTGTGTCTTAAAGGTCTGGACTATAGTGCCTACTCAGCTCAGTGGACTTCTCAGGCGGGAATTCACATTCTTAGTTTAGGCATACTCCTGCTGATCTATATTATGCATGTTCTGGTGCTGCTAAATGAATTTTTCCTTGCCACCAGTAAATGTCTGCACTGTTTGGATTTGTGATATGCAAGGTTTGAGTTCTATTTTAATTTTTCTTTCTTTCTTTTTTTTTTTTTAAACTAAAAATTTGGACCTTGATGTATTGTGGAACTGATTGACTGTAACTCTGAGATACCAGTTTTGTTTTTGTACTTTAATTACATCCAGCTGTTATCTATAGCTTTATCCTTCATAAGCTTCTTGGAGTAAAGGTCATTGTTATGTATTTTCACTGAAAGTAGTACAATTGGCTAACAAAGCATTGACATAAAGATGTTATTCAAGTAACACTTGAATAACTATGAAAATAATTAAAAAATTAATCTTTTGAAATTTTTGATATTGTTTAATTAAAGCAATAGGGTTGAAAAGAAAAACAATAAAGAAGCTGTCTCTGTTATGAATTCACTGCTTTGTCTCCTCTTGGAAGAATAAAGAAGCATTTTGGTCACATCTCTGAAATATCCAGCAAATTAAATAAAATCGTAAAGATTTGTGTAATCAGTATCTAAATCTAAGTATCTAATTAAACAAAAACACTTTCTGTTTTAGAATAAATTAGTGTCTCAGGCTGCCTTCGTGGGCAGTGAAAAACAAAAATGTAAGTCATCAATCTGTTTCTTCCTCTTAGCTACTAGCTATAATTTTCTTGCCTGCATTCTGGTTGTCTTCCTCCCCACAAGCTGCTGCTGCAGGTGCAGTTGGACGATGATTTCTGTTGGAAATGTTATTCAGCACTGCACTGCTTCTTTTCAGAAAAAACAAAAGGCTCCACTTGGTTTCAAATGTTTGACTCTGTGATCCTGTCATAGCAGTGTCCTCAACTGCTGCAGCGAGGGTGACATGTAAAAGGAAATAACACCAGCTTCAAAGCATTCTATACTGAAGTACTTTCAGTCAGGGCTGATATAAGAGGCTGACACTGACACTAGAGGGTTCTGGCTTGAACACTGAAGGAACAAGAATTACACGTAACTCCCTAATTGAAAGAACTGTACGAGGAAGAGAGACGGTTTTCTAACCTTCTTGCTGATTTGTTTTATCCAACTAAAACTTTCTGAGTAAACTGGCTGTCTGAACAGGATGACAAGACCTGTGCTTGGGTTGTTCTCTTGCCTTTTGTCTCCCCACTCACTGTAAAGGAAAATACTAATGGTTAGGTTTTGGGTTGTGTGCCCATGGAGCACATTCTGTGGGATACTTGGAAGAGACAGGATCTACCTTAAAAAGCATCTCTGCTAGGAGAGATGGCCTGCCTGGTAAGGAGGGCTCAATTTAGGGCCATGGTCCTGAGCAGCCAGTTCTAAATGGTCCCGCTTGAGCAGAGGGTTATCTCCCAACCTCAGCCATTCTGTGACCTTAATTAGCCTCTATATTCAAGTTTCTTCTATTAAAAATGAGCAAGTTTTAATAAACAGAACTGAGATGTTTATTCCTTGTAGATGAATAGAGAACAACTGTGATAAATGTCGGATATTTTAGGACTGATTGGTGCGTATGCATACAAAACATTTCCATTCCACAAAATATATAGAATGATCTGAACACCAGGGTTGGAAACTGGCATGTTTGCTGCTTCTCTGGACTGCTACAGGCTCTCTAAACCATTTGGTTTTGGGGGTTATGAGGGGTGTTGGGTTTTCGGGTTGATTTTTTTTGTGTGTGTATTGCTTTTCTCCTATTTTTTTTCTGTTCTGCATGTAACTTGGGCATAATGTTTCAGTACTGGAAAGAAGCTGCAAGGAGATTAGGTAGAAAACCTCAGGAAACTACTTTGGTTTTAGCAAAGAGCTGTCCATGTAAATGATAAGCAATATTTTCTCAGAAGGGATTTAAAGAATTGTGGTAAACCTCTGTATTTTGGTGAAGTCAAAATCTGAGAGAAATGCAAAAGTGAGAAGATGATACAGAGACTGAACTGGACAAGTTTAGTGTGGGGAAGAAAGCAAATAGAAGAACAGGGAAGCATAATGAAGAAATGTAATCTCTGCCATACAATGGAGGGGTCAGATAAGAGCCACATCATCAGAATGAAGAAGATGGTATCTGTCAGTGCAAGAGTTTGTGTGGAGGCAAAGGATTGCACACAAAATAATGATGTTTTCTTCATAAACACAGTTAACAGGAACTTTCTAAAGGCAGCATGTAAGAAGTGGCTGGCTTTTAAAATTTATTTTAAAACCAGCCTGCATAAGATGTGCCATGAACCTCTGTTCCTCCAAGCAGTAGATCTGCCTTTCCAGAAGGAGCAGCAGGATTTGAACCTCAATCTGTCAAATGCAGATAGACCCATTAGTCATTTATTTTGCGTGGTGACTCACTAGGTGACCGAGTCTTACCTTTTCATGCTTGTCTTGCACAACAAATTAAAACTGAGTCTGTTACCCAGAAGCAAAATGAGACTGAAAGCTACTGACAGGCTTTCTTTTCAATTAAGCCTTAAGGTCTGTCAGCTGACTTCAGTCCTGGCTTTCTGAAGGCAGATTTGAAGATGCAAATCTGGAATGTTTCCTCTTCAATAGCTGTACACCAGAACTGTAGTCAGCTTTCATGTTAAAAAAATTATATTTTTTTGCAAACCTGTTGAAATGCCCCGTAGTTCTGCCACAGGAATGTTTGAATTACTGTGCATCACACTTCACTCAGTCATAACATGCTTAATTAGAATAGCCACGGTACTGGGATCTCTCTCTAAGGGCAACCCAATGATATGGAGATGCAATGACTACTTCTTGATCAGGGTAGAATTAGTCTATGTTCTGCTCAGTGGCACAGAAGCTCCCTGGTGCTCTGTTACTGAATGTTGTTTAACCAGGTGATAAATAACTGTGAAATTCCAAATCCTGATCCCTTTTAATACAGCAGATTAAACGGGAAAGCAAACACATTGCGGTAAATCTTGTTGCTTTTCAAATTCTAATTTGTTCTAAGTTTTATCTTGCTTTTCCATCAGGACCTCCTTCCTCCACCAGCAACAGTGAAAATTTATTTATTTATTTGTTTGTTTATTTGTTTTCTGTTTAGTCATGTTCCTTATATGATTTGAGAGACGATATTAGAACTTTTCAAGCATTCCTTCATTTCTTGCTTTAACTTTGAATTTCTTTGGGGAAATGGCTAGCCATAACATGAGAGAATGTATTTTATGTTTCGGCTGTTCTTTCCAGCTCTCAACAGATGGGTTAAAGCTGCAAGACAGACGCAGATAACTTGACATTGCTCTTTAAATCTGCTAAATATCTTTAAAACAGTGGTCCTTTTCCACACTTCATCATGTCCATTCTTATCAATGATCTAAACAAGGAGAAAATCTCAAACAGCTTAGAGAATGGAATTTCAGTCTCAAAAATGAGAACATTCATGATATATGTGTGTCAGAGACGGCAGGGAACTGGTGTGCAGGGATATTGCTCATGGCTTCCAGGGTTACTGATCTCTGCTTAGCTGTCTGTACATTTAAGGCATAGATTGCTACATGATGCCTGTGATAGATACCAAGATTATTGTACATGTCATTAAATGAAATTTAGAAGTTCTGAAGTAATACTGATTTTAATTTGGGTCCTGGTCCTGATCAGGAGTCACTGGGCACTACTGCAATGCAAATAGCAATGTTGTTGGGGAGAGCCGGGAAGCACTGAAAAATAGAATTTAAAAAAGCTTTCAGATGGAATTTCTTTTATATCTTATTTGAACTTTCTCACACATCCAGAGTGAAAATTACTGCATAGAACCTTTCCGTGAGAGCCTTCATCTTTGTTGTACTTTAAGGAAAAGCCTCCAGATCATTAAGAATGGATGTAATGACTGCTTTGTTAGGTAATAACACACTTTAAAGTGTTAAAATCTTTTATCTAATAGCAGGAAAATTTGCTTCTTGAAAGTAGCAGGAAGACACTCTTGTAGGCCTGTTTTTGCCCCTAAGCAGTTGCTACATAATCTTTAAGGAAAATCGCATTTATTCAGATGATCACAGGAGTTCAGATTATTTTCTAAGGTGACTTCAATGTGTAAGTAAAAAATTCCAGTGCTGTACAAACAGCACATGACTTAACTGCTTTTACAGGAATATTTGATGTAAGCAGTCCTGTCAAACAGATAAAAAATTATCCAATAATGTGAAAAACTAATAGACCTTGACTGTAACTTGAAAAATGCTGATCCTGATAAGGATCTAAATCGTTCATGATTCAGTTGAATCAGCAGTGAATGATTTTGTGCATCTTTGTCTCCATGCCAAATCAAAGAGTTGTAGTTTTGAAAGTGAAGGAATTGGATTTACATCTGACTTGCATTCCAACTTATTTTGTATTTGAGCACTCAGATGGAGATTTCTCCCAAGCTGATAAAAGCTCCGGTTTCTCAGTTCAGTACATTCTGCTTTTTGGGAACACTAAACATCTACGTTCTGGGGTTGGGCAGATTTAGTCCCTTCCCATCTGACTTTAAGCTGTCTTTAATCTTCAACTTAGTTCTTAAGACAGGTAAGTTTTTATTTACTGGCAAACTGTCATGAAACAGTAATTGTACCAATATTTGAAAACTAATATGGTGAACTGACTGTAATACAAAAAGAAAATAAGTTTAGCAGTGAAGAAAGTAAAAATTTAAACTGTCCTAAGCCCTATCTAGAAACCAAATATGGAAGAAACTGCTTTGAGTAGCCTCAGGAGGTGTGGGTATGATGCTGGCTCTGATAGTTAGGCAAATTGACGACAGTAGAAAGAGAAATTAAATAGTATTAAGCAGAATAAACCCACTCCAACACTTAAAACTATCACTTCATTGTTTTACAGAGCCATAATAATCATTAACTTCATTTCTTTTAATGCGTGTTATGTTGTAACGGGCCAATAAAAGCTACCCTTTTTCAGGATATTTGTAAATCTGAGGAAAGCACTTTATGTTGCTACTTTAAGTGGAACTAATAATGGAATTGAGGCCGTGTTGGTGGAAGTCATCACCAAACCTTCTATAGACCCTAATGAGTGTGATCCACAGCAGTAAATCTGCAAGACAGGAGCTGCACTTTAGGTGTAGCTTGCGTGTTGAAGTCATACTACTACTCATCTATGTGAGTGGAATATGTAGGTAACATTCACATGAATAACACCAATCATGTCATACAGCTTCAAAAGTCAAGCATTCACTGCGCTAAACAAATTTTCTCCTTATATACCTGCATTAATAGTCTTTATTTATATTATTTTTATTCATTTGCTCTATACATCTTCTGCCTCACGGTGCATTAGATAGACCAAGTGGATTCCCTCTGTGAGCAGCTTTGATACTTTGCTTTTAGCTTGATGTTCAATGTGTGTCTCTATATCTTATTTACTGCACTCCTTTTAAGATCTTTAAGAAGTCATAGATACTCATGGGCTTCACCATGGCACTTCCTGCCCTAGTATCTGATTGCATCCCAAATAGTAATGAATTTATTCTCACAACAGTGACTTCTGTTGCCTTCACTCACTGCTGCAAGTACTTAGCACTCTGCAAGTCAGACCCCAGGGTCTCCAGGCAGGCAACCAGAAAATGAGAGCATGCAATTGTTGACTATCTGTGAAAGCTCACTGTGTTTTTTTCTCAGATGGGATTCATAGGTGATTGCTGAGTGTTGGCAAGACTGGGGATTCTTTGGTTCCATTCCAAGCTCTGGTGTAGAATATACTTAATTTACTCCAAATTATCGCGGTTTTGATTCTACTGTTTTCCTTTGCTTGTTCCAGGCTCTTTACTTACTCAAATCTTGGTTTTACTTCTTGAGCATCTTGCCAGCAAGCCTCTCTCTCCCTCCTGCCATTGTATGAGTCAGTCTTTTTCTTATTTCTTTGCGCTTCCTTTTCTTGTTCCCTTCTTCCTGTTCTCTGTATCCAAATCTAGACATTATTGCCTCCCTCCTATTCCATTGCCCCATTTCACCACCCCCTCAGGTTCTCAACAGCTCTAGGTTTTGTTCAGAACTTTGTTGTTTTTCTTGATATAAATTGTATTTCTTTCTCCCAGCCCTTCCTTTTCAGATTTCATGCAAAGCAAATACAGACTCCTGCTGCCCAAATTTTCTACGCTGTCTAACATCCTAACATTGATATTCCTCTTTATCCCAGTCCCCATACAAAGCGCTATTTCATTCCCACTAACTCTGTTTCTACTGAAATCCAACTTTCCTTGCAGAGCCATTCTGGATGCCTTCTCTTGTTCTTACCCATAAAAGTGGAAGCATTTCCTAGATTCTTACTATTTCAGTTAGTATAAACTAGAAGGAAAGAAGAAGTGGTCTTTATTCCTTCTTTGTTGAATAGTCACACTAATTTTATACTGGCTGCTGGGAGAGGTGAATTCTTTCAAATGTACATTCCATAAAGAGAGAATTTCAGAGAAATAATTTTGATTTTTTAATGAATTTGCCAATAATTTTTACCATTTCCCTTAAACTTCCTGCTGCCAGTTTGCTTCTTTAGTCAATTTCTTACCCACCCTTGAGTGTCACTCATTTTTCTCTTCCCATATTTCTCCCTATTCTTCCATACCCCTCCTGATGTCTTTCTTGCCTCCCTTTTGTCCTGTTGTCATGAGAGTTCCTTTGCTGTGCTCTTGTACTTTTCCAGTAAATCTGGGAAAAATACGGGAGAAATGAGCTGCCTGGCTCAGTGCCAGGTCCTCCGCCTGATGTGCCTGAAGCCTACCAGAGCTGCATCTTCAGGAATAGTCCTGCTCAGTGTTGGGCTTGAGCTCACCAGTGCAGTTTAGGTAGTGAATTCAGATCAGAAGAGACTTTGTGTATCAGAGGACAGGGTACACTTGAACCTTCTTGTGTCAGAGATCTGTGAAGGTGACTCTGGCCCATCGTTGAAATGAACCCTGAGGGGACTGGGATACCGGAATGGCAACATGAGGAGCACTGTATCTTCTTCAACACTAGTTTAATTGCCTTTGTTTAGAAAAGATAAATTAGAGAGATACTTGCTAGACGAAAGAAAAGGGGGCTCAGGTAGTTATAACAGTGATAAGAATTGATAATTGTCATATTGGAATACATTTACATGAGTGAAAAATTGACACAAGTACCTACAGATTCCCCTCTGCCCTCTCCCTCCCCCCTTTTTTTTTTTTTTTCAACAGCTAAAGGCAGATGAGGCATATTTGAATCAGGTAATCAACTTTTAGATGAATGCTCTTGTGTCACTGCACTTTGACTTGGCGTGTCATCATTTTGTATATAGGCAGCCACTCGATTTCTGTGTGCACAGGGAGCTTTTTCACTTGTTCTTATCCATAAAAGTGGAAGCATTTCCTAGGTTCTCAGTATTTCACTTGTTATAAACTAGTGGAAGGAAAGATTACATGTTCTTTATTCCTCTTCTGTTGAATAGTCACAGCAATTTTATACTGGCTACTGGAAGAGATGAATTCTTTTAAATATACATTCCATACAGAGACGATTTTAGGGAAATAGTTTTAATTTTTTAATGATATAGGATATAAAGAAGAGTGGAAAACTAGGACTGGAATGGGCCTCAAGAGGTAATACTCTTGCCCCAAGTAATTTTATGTGTATCGGTCCAAGCAGATATCTGTCTTGCCTGTTCTAATTACAGACTTTCCACATCCTCACCAGGCAATTTGTCACAGTCTGTTACTCTTTTCCCTGTTTGAAAGTTTCCATTATGTTTAATATGCATTGTTCTTGCTGCAAATGGAATCCATTAATGAACATGGAAAACAGACTATTCCTGTCTTCTTTGTTAGAAGCCTTTTATGTACCTGTGGATTACCATCCTGCATCTCCTCTAGTTTATCTATAGCCTGTCCTCAATGCTGCTACACGTTATTTTGCTAATCGCTGAGATCTCAAATGAGAGAATTTTATCCTGGTTTCTTAAGTACTCTTTGTTGGGGCTTATCCGAAATTCTGAAAAGTCAGATACTATATCCAAGCAGGCAGATGGGTAGATGTAAAGGGCTGAAAAAACTCCTGCTACTTGTTTACCTGGAAGAAAAATTCTCTACTGTATTTCTTTGAGATCCCTGTGAACTATTTTCACACCCAACCTGTTGTCTGCAACAGACTTTTCCACTGTGTAGGAACATCTCATGAGTAGGCATTTCATGCTCTTCTACAGTGTCCACATGGAGGATCACAGTGTGCTTGTTAACAGTTATTCCATAAGTTTATTGCATTAATCTATGATCAGGTGTCTTTTTACTTGTTCTTTTGTTGAGGTTTTGATTTTTTGGTTTGTTTTCTGTTTTGAGACCGTATACATGACCACATGTGCTATGGGAATGAAGCAAAATTGCATAGATTGTTCTTTTTTTGATGCAAGGCACAAGGAAAAAATGACAATTGAATAGGAATTGAAGTAGACTAGAAAAGTTTGCTGTAGAAAACCAATATTTGCTGAATATGCAGTGAGTCACAAAAATTTAATCTTTTGTACTTGTTCTTTTCTGGCTCCCCCATTTGATATACATGGTATCTTACTTGAGGAGCGGTTCTAGCATTAATCGTATCATTGGAAATTTCATAGAGATATAGAGTGGGTTCTAAGATATTGTTTTCTTATTAGCCAGGTAAATTAATTGACTCATGGACAATTTTACCTTTAATTGCTTCCCCTCTGTTCTTTATTTATAATATGGAACCACCTTGTTTTACAGGAGAGTTATGAAGCTAGATTAATTACGTTGTTTAAAAGAGGAGCACAGTAAGATAATAGAATAAGAGAACTATTGAAGGCTCATGAGAAAAGTGATAATTCTGCATTCAGTACAGAGTTTGGATCATGTCCAGTAAATACACTGTGGGATTACAGTCTGGGTGGTGAATGTGGTAACAAGAGAGGAATAATGATCAATTGAGTACTCTCCATACCCTGCTTTGAACAGAAGAGTTGTCCTGTAGAAATACAGCATTTGAATGTAAATAGAGAATATGCCATATGCATACAAGGATGTCAGGGGGAGTTTGTTTAGACAAGCTTATTTCTGGAATCTTCCAACATCTGAGGCATTGAATTTGCCAACACTGTACACTTTAAATGCTAGAAGTTTTAGGGGGAATGCTGTAAACTTCATGGCACTGGGATTGTATAGGACGCCTAGCTTTAATTTAGCCTATTGCTATAAAAACCGTACTGGGAATTTTCTGTAAGTAAAAGAAGTACTGGGACAATAACAAGGTAATAATGAAAGGGTGGTCATGCGTGTGGAGAAATAGTGCTATGTAGTAAATGAAATGCACATTTATAGCAGATAAACAAATTAGCTATGTCAGAGAGTAATTAAGAATCCCTATTGAATTTCTGGGCCTAAATTTAGTATAAGTAATAAGACTATAAGTGCTTGATCAATGAAAGTGCCATACTAGGATAGGTCAGAGACACTTGTCAGGAAACACAAGAGAAATGTGTTATTTCAGCTCACCATGATTGCGGCCTCCCATGTCAATTGTGTAATAGCTGTCAAGTCAAACTAAACTTTTAGACACCATAAATTACTTCCACTGAGGAAGCTAATTGGAGAATCAATAGAGGGGGCAGTATATCTGATATATTATTACCAAAGTACATTCTGTAGCCACGTGCTTAAATTCAACATGCTGTCAGGAACAACAGAAGTCAGAAGAACCAATACTGAAATACTTAATTGCACAAATGGGGAGTTTCAGAAAAATGAGGATGCTTGTTAAAAAGAAAGCGATAGTGGTAGATAAAAAAGTTATCTGAACAGCTATCATGGATATTGTTTCAAGCCACTGTATTGGAAGCTAAAAGAAAATAATGCATTAAAACATTGCAGGAAGACCAAGTTTAAAAAGCATCATTGTTAAATAGTGAGATTAGAGAAATTACCAAATATGCAAATGCAAATGTTTTTCACAAAATCTAATCCCTATTCAAATCTCAAAAATGAAAAAAAGAATGTAGACTCTTCTAGGTTAAATGTTAAAAACCTGTAAGGCAGAGCAGACTTTTCTTAAACTGCTGAAGTGTGGAGTGTCTGCCAGTCTACAAGGCCTGTGGATGATCACAGTATAAGAAGATGAAGCACAGCATACATGTACAAATAGGATTTGTTGCAGTAACAATGCAAATACTAAATGAACTGGGCAGATTCTCACATGGTGAATTTTTTTTTCAGAGGTTGATTAGAGAGTGTAACTCAATAGAAGAGATAGCAGAGGAAACTGACAAAATAAATAGTAAATATTGGTTAAAAATATCAGAATCCCATGGCATTTGCCCAAGAGGTCTAGACAACCATTAAGGGTGAAGTAGTTAAACTGATTTGTATTTACTGTGTTGCCTCTTACCTAGCACTTCCTTGGTACCAAAGAGCTCAGGAAAGATTAATGCCAAGTTAGGAAATGGTTTCTTGAGAGTATCTGGGGAACTACTAACCACTGAGCCTGCATTCACCAAATTGATAGAAACTATAACAAAGAATAGTTACTACACAGATAAATACATATGATATCTTGGGGAGGGCTCAACACGGCTTTTTAAGACATTCCTCACAGCTGGAATTTACTTTGGGAGCTAGAGTAGTCCTGTCAATAGAGTTTGTTTAGGTTTCCAGAAAGTGTTTAGAAAGATTTCTCACCAAAATAACATAGGAAAAACTATCTAACCATGAGAATTTGAGAGGTACTCAACACGGAAAAGTATCCATAAAATAAAAACAAATCCACGCAAACAAAACACAAAACAATAGGGTCAGAGTTAAGGTTCAGTCATAGGATTTTGCACTGGGGACTGAATTTTCTGGGAAAAGGGATTTATAAGGACTAATAATTAAATTCTTGTGAGATTGCCAAGCTAATCAAAATAAAGAAGACAAGGAACAACTTCTAAGTTAAGCAAAAAAGCAGATGATGAAATTCAATCTAAATGTGAAGAGGTACAAATGAAGATAGGAAAAAAATCCCAACTGCATTCATACACAATGAAAGCGAACTACTTAATTACTGTTTTTTAAAAATAAGATGCAAAGTCTTCAATGAATATTTCTAAGTCGCTAGAAATTATTCGGAAAAGAGTGAAAAAAACCCCTAGAAACATTTTTTATGTCTTTCTATAGCTTCACAGCCTGTCAATTTATTGAAGCCTGTCTTGGAAGAGTATATGAGTACTTGCAAAGTTAGAAAAAGAATTATAAAGTTCATTACAAAATTACTTTATCCTAAGTAGCAATTGAATAATTAAGGACTCTTCAGATTAGAAAAAATATGACTAAAGGTTATATGATAGGAATCCAGAAATCATTGTTAGGTTGAGGGAAGAAGAACAGAGAATTATTATTTACAGTTTCTTTCTGTACAAGAACAATGGCACATCAAGGGAAGTTAGCAGAAAGTCTCAAAACAAGCAAGAGAAGATGCTCCTCAGAAGACATAGTTAGGGTGAGCAAAACTGTGCCATTGGGTCTGAGGAATGCCAAGTGGTTTTTCTGGATCTAAAAAAGCAAGGGCACAAAAGCAGAGAAAGAGATTTCAAAAGGCTGTTAAACATAAATATACTACCACTGATTGAGAAGGCTCCTGAGCAGCAAATCACTGGATGTAAAGAGCTTTAGAACAATAGCAAAAGTATGGAAAGGAGAGACAAAGTGTAGCTTCATCTGTTGAAGAATAAGAAAGTGTGAATGCACTATATTAGAAAGGGTGAAGACAGAGAGGAAGAGGAGTGAGCAGAGGTAATAGAAACTGCTGGTGGCTGAAAGATCAAAAACGGGAATGTGACACCAATGCTGAGGAGCACTCATGTCATTTAGGAAAGGAATGACAAGAACCCCACACGAGAATGGCAAACGAAGCGAGTTGAAAATTCAGATACTTTGTGTGCATAGTAATATTTATTTCTTGGATTGAGTGTTAGCCTATTGATTGGAAATATTAGATTGATTGACTACTTTTAAAGTACAGGAATTGTATTTGCCATGTGTTTGTATGCTTTGTGCTCATAGAAATTAATATAAGAAAGTTTGATAATCAGAGCTGTGTTGAGATGTAAATTCAAGTGAAATGAAAGTCTCTTTAGTCTGTAAATATTTTCTCACATGTATGATAATAAAATAGGAATCATCCACTAGGACAGTAGATTTGCAGAATCCATACTATAATTTCATTCCTGGTCTTGTCACAGACCTCTCTAATAACAGCAGCATATATATGATTTTGGTTTTGTGTTGTTTTGTTCTCTTACTCATTAGTTCTTTTGTCACAGCAAAGTCAGTTTAGCTTGTTAGCATAATGAGGATCAGCTGAAAGATCAAAATCTTCCAGGTATCCATGCAAAAGAAATCAAAATGCATTTCTGTGTTCTTCACGGCTGCATGTTCTGTGTAAAA
>VZRN01003035.1:2594176-2648705 GCA_013397935.1 Dasyornis broadbenti | reverse complement strand
AAAAAAAAAAAAAAAAAAAAACCAAAAAAAAACCTCAGTGGTTGAAATGATATTATAATCCTTCCAAAGAGCTGATTACAGAGAGGCTCAGGAAAGGCCATTGAGGTAAGTGACTAAGTTTTATAGTAGGGTAAGACATAAAATTAAGGCCAATAAACACAGTGCTTTCAAAGGAGTGCTAACATTAAGCTCAAAGACATGGGTAATAATAGAAACACAGAAATGAACATATTGCTTACTAAATAACTTTTCACCCAAATCACTGGTTAATCCTTAATACAGTTATTTCCACTGTTTAGTCAATTCACACATGCAAAATACTTCACAATTATGTATTTCATAGTAATCAGCAACTATCCAGTAAAATATCAGTTCCGTGAATGCTGCTAATTCATGCTGATTGCTTTCCAACATATGCTAATGAAAGACAAGGATCTTGTGGGGTAGTTTTGCTAGTTTTATTTGTCTCTTTTAGATTTAAAAGAGAATCACCTTCCCTTTCAAAGCTGATTCCTTTGATTATTAGCATGCATAGTTTCATTTCCAACCTAATACTCTATGCAGAATGCATTGCATATGACTCCTGAGTAGTTCTGTTATTTATTTATCCCGCTGCGCTGGGAGTTGGTTCAGAATGAAAATCCTCTATTATCTGTTGGACAGGTATTAAAGACAAAGTGTGAAACCACAGAAACCACAAGGTTTACATGATGATTGGTGCTTTTTTTTTCCCCCTACTGCAATTAGCTTAGTCTCAATCTTACTAATTGGATTACATGTGAAAATGCAAGTCACCCTGGGGTCTCAAGGTCTGAATGAGGAATAACCATTTTGCAGTAGTTTTTCACTCTAAAGGGGGTTCTCTCAGAGGCTTAGGTCTTACTTATCATTCAAATGGACTGTGATAGTGATTTTGGGTCAACTTGACAAAATTGCCTGGGTTGGTAGTTATGTCTGTATAAGTGCCTGCAGCTTTTCTAGGACTTGGGCAAGTTCAGAGAGTTTATTTTCCTTGAGATATGCAAACCCATCTCTGTCTTTTTCTTTCACTGGTTGTTTCTTGTTTCACACCTGGCATGTGATAAGGAGGTAATCTGCTCCTTTTTTAGGAATAAGATCAGGAGAATTGTCCTATTGACTTTAAGGTGTCTTGGAAGTTGTCAATGAAAGCTGATACCATGTCACTTGGTTTGCAGGTAAGTAATTTCTGTGTCATATGGAACCTTTCACAAGACCATTTGGGGACTGTTACTTCCTCAGATAGACCTTCATAATAGGCCCAGTTTTTAGGTCTAGTTTTGTGGCCAAACAGGATGAGTTATTTGTTTTGACTTGGATGTACTTACAGAGAGCATATGTCTTGCCTGACTGGGTTTTCTTATATTACGTTTTTAAATGCATTCTGATTCAAAGCAGAATGCTGTTTTTCTACAGATGGAGCCTTCTCTGTCTGTCATGTTTATTTGTAGTTTTCCCATTTTCCATGTAACTCTACCTCTCATTGTGTTCAGAGGTTTTTCACCAGGCTTGCAGTGTTACTTTTGTTATCATTCATTTGTAGCAACCTTTTTATTTATAGTTCTATGAAATACTCAATGTACTTATCTGCATCAGTTTTATCTGTCTGGCATAGTCTGTCTGTGTAGGAGACTTATCAGTGGTGAAAGAACATTGCCTGTCTAAGAGCAGTTATCAGTGATAATGGGACTTTAGCAGAAAAGAAAGTATATTTTACAATACATTGTAGAGATATTCAGGAGTGTGTTTGTATTTGTGATTCTGTGGTTTGGTGCAATTTTTCTTGAAATAGTGACTTCAGATGGGTAGTATTTGGTTTCAGTCATAAAAGATTTGTCAGGATATAGCAAACTGAATTGCATTTTAGTTGAAATTGTAAGATTCTTTAGAGACTGATCTGCCATTTCTAGTACATGCTGGAATGCCATTTAAATCACTCTGAGTCTTGGATCCGTGGAGAATAATCTGGTAGCTTCATCCAAGTTAGATTTTATTACTTTTATTTTAAGCAATTTGTTGTATCAAACTGTCAGTGGGTAAAGGTAGAGGCATGTTTTAGATCCCCACACCTGTTTGAAGAATGAACACCATCTGCCCAGAATTGCTGAGAATTGACTAATCTAGTGTTTTACTGCTCTGAATCATTAAGGGGAAATGCTACCATACATGCTCACTGGCTGCCATCTTCATTTGATGAATACTAGCAAAACATGAAAAAGTGATGATATAGTAAAATAGAGGAATTTATGGGCCTCGGATTAATAGCTTCACTTAAAGAGTAATCAGACAAAATAGTGTGAACCATATTTCTTAATGCCCCCTGTACCTAACTATACAGGATTCCTTCCCGTCACCCCAGGCCCCCCTGATCTGAAACGCATTTGGTTTGTCAGGAGAAAGCATAATGAGCTCAACAAATCACAAGTTCAGGGAGGGCAATATTATTGTCCAGAATAGTGTGGAGTGATGTGGCTAGAGATGTTACTGTTACCAGGTAAGATGAATATTTAATTTTAGCCTTTAGGTGTGTGTCGAGTGACCTCATGGCAATCTTTGTTACCAGTGCAACAAGAAAAATGCCCTTCAAGACCTTCAAGACCTTTAAGACAAGTGGTAACCTTATGAATGGTACTGTATGAAATAACAAAAGCATTCTCTTATATTGCCCCAAATTCCACTACTAGATAAGGGACTTTTATCCAGGAGGGACACAATGAGAGCCTGGAGTGCTATTTATGTAGATCTGTATTTTACAAAGGAATTTATTTTCCTTCTTAAGTCCTATGATTCTTTTTCTTTCTGCTATAAGTGACACAGAAATAGTTTCTTTCACACCAAATAATAGATCCTTCTTCAACCACATCTTATAAGTAGAGGGTTCTAATTTCATTTCAGTCCATTGGATTTTTTTCCATTTCATAAACACAAATATGCCTTCAAACATACACATTGAAGAGGGGTTTGTTGCATGCACCTTCCGGTGTCAAGTGACAGTTTCATGACGACTTCTGTGGAAATGCTCATAGACTAAATATAAGTTCCTAAATGTACCTGCCTTTATAGATGTCAAATGTTAAACTAATGATAGATTTAGGTATCCTTATTTACGTAAGGACAGACACAGTTTCAACAGTGAAAAAAAGGTATTTTTATAATAGAATGTGAAAGTATGACAAGTAACAGGAAGGACTTCACTGTTACTTCCACTGGATATCTTAAATTATTTGGAGATCTATAAACGCAAAAAGAAGATTAACAAAATCTAATTGCAGTTGCTTCATAGTTAAACTTTCAGCTGTGCATTGAATAATAAAAGCATTTTTTTCTGTATTTTATTCATCACCGCTGCTTAAGGAAGACCCAAACTTGAAAAATTCATTAATGTTTTCTATAATGAGATGTGCTTTCAACAAAAATTTGTTTTTACTTGATATAATTACCATTTGCATGTAGTAATTGAAATAAATTTGCTTATGTAAATCAGAATACTTCTTAGCATATAAGCTACTTTTAATAGCCATATAATTTTATGAAGTTCTTTATTCCTTTAAACCAGATCTTATTTTTCCAATTTGCATATGCCTAACATGCAAATTACTTGTGTTCTCTATATCTCACTAATGTTTTACTTAGTTTTAATTGCTAAACTTCTTTTCAAGTACTTTGAATGGAAGAGTTACACTGCCTTTCACACTTCTGGAAAACAGGATTTTATTTTATGAGCCTCTGCATGAGAAAGAGACTTCCATGGAACCATGATTTGAAAAGCAGATTAAATAGCAAACCCCAGTCTGCTCCTCTTCTTTACTTCTGACAGAGTCCATGCTGTAGCACAGACGGTGAATTCAGGTGTGATCCATGCATCTTCTCGCTCTAGTGGCCCTTCAAACTGCACAAGGAAGATCTTTAAAATAATAAATAAATAAAGTTGGTTCTTCCTTTTCTTCCATAGCCACATGGCTGTGTGCACGGCAGAGCACTAAAACTGATGCAGTCAACTTCTTGTTGTTTTGTTTTCCTTTTACTCATGGGTATCTAATGTTACCAGTATAGTCACCTAGAACAGCTGTTCGTAGATGGAGTTTGTTGCTTACTGGTGGTGTGGAATGAGAAACTGGGAGAAGACCTTTGCTGAAAAGGAACTTTGAATATTTCATTATTACCAGTCCCTTGCTATTGCTTTCTTTCTCAATTCAGTTTTTTATGGTCTTATTTGACGTTTTTGGCAGCTCTGTTAATTAAGCAGAAGTTATCCCTGATTAATGTACTGTAAGCTGCTTCTGAAGTGCTATAAATAATGTGGTGATTAATTGCTGTATCCAAACGCAGTCATCCCTTAGCATACTTCACAGATGGATTGTTTTGCTGAAATGATGTCCCATTCTCATACATATTAGAGACATTGATTGCAGGAAAACTTACCACTCAGTTTTTCTGTTTTCTTCCAAGTAATTTATGTCTTTTGATCTTTGGGATAATCAGTATGGAGAAGCTATTTTGAAATTACAAATGTAATATACTTGTGGATTCTGTACAAGACCCTGCAATCCAAAAGAAAGAGAATAACAGAATGTCTGAGTTCTGGAATATCCAACTTTGCTCAGCTCTAAAAAGTAAATTTAGTAACTATGCACAAAGAAAATACAATCCCTGGAAGGTAAAGAAATTATTTTAACCTCAGTTAGCAAAATGTCTGTGTTTTTTCATGCTTTTTTCTTGCAAGTAAGACAGAAAATATTCAGACAGAAATGTGATTTTTGTTTAAAAGTTGGTAATATCCAATTCGTGTCAGAGAAAAGGCTGAGTGAAATGAACCAAAAATCTTATATTAACGTTTCTGAATAAATCATCATTATTTGAGATTCTGATTTTAAACTTACTAACTGAAAGGAAACTGGTAGTACTAAAATCAGCAAAGCTTTTTAGAATATGTCCCTTTCAGAAAATTCCCTGTGCTGTAGCAGCAGAACTGCTCTTCTTGCTTTTCAGATATGCTTAACTATTTGGCTTCTACTAACCTTGACGGAAAGCCAATTGCCTCTTCTCACATCTGTGAATAGAGTATTTTAAATTGTGCGTATATACATGCATGCATGCAAAAGAAATCTGTGGGAAAGGGGTGACACTTGGCACTGCAGGCAAAGGCCTGGCTTGAAATCAACGATCTAACGGGACAGTCGGACGTTTTCATTCAGAAACCAAATCAGAGGAACAGGGAGGGACAGTTTGATGGTCAAGGCTGTGTACTGGCCATGGAGGCCTGACTATCTGCTCCAAAGGCCACTGGATCACACTCTGGCTATGCTTCAAGGACTACAGCAGTGAAACAATGTGGTTCAGGAATTTTAGACTGTTAGTCTGTGTGAGAAAAAGGAGTTTGACCAGATGGCATCTCACCAAAGGACAAGTCTATGGGTTATTATAGAGGAGGGTGTAGGGATGACTGCTATTTATAGGAAAGGTCTTGTCTCAAATGCTTTGAATATCACTTTGCAATTGATCTTATTTTAAACTTCTCAGCTATGGGTCATGAGCAGCTTGTGCAAATATATTAAAATCACATTTGCATTATGACCCCACTCAATAAATCTTTGTTTAGGAATAATTTAGGATTATTATATTAGTTTATTGTACAAGCATTAGGATTATCCCGTCATTTTAGAGAAGACATTTTTGAACAGACTTAATCTCCTAACCTCAATTTCCTCCTCAATTTTTCTAGAAACTCAGATGATAAATCTAAGCGCCATCTCTGTTAAGAGCTTTGCTTATGAAGCAAAAAATAATATCATCCCTGGTCCAGACTGGGCTTCTTTGTTTCTTCGTGGCCTTAATGGTGACAGTGGGTTTCTTTGCTGATATGAAGAAATAGCTGACAGTCTCGGCCCATTGCCTTTAAGCATCATGTTTAAGAAGTACAGTTTGTTTTAGCCCATTAAGAAAAATGTCTTGATTCTAACATAAAACCAGTATTGATCTTTTTCTCTTGCTCTCAAAATAACCCAAACAAAAAACCAAACCAGAAAACAACTCCAAAACGTCCTCTCTTTATGAAATAGAAACAGTCTAAATGATGATTGTTTCTCAGTTTGGAGACTGTCTTCACAGTTCAAATTTCTACCATAATCTTCTCTTTCAGTAAAGGAAGAAAAATATATTTGTGTAATGTCCTAAGTAATTCAAAGAGTAGAGGAAAATGAACTGCTGGCTTGTCCTTTTTTTTTGTAAGTGGTGATGTTTATTTCTTTACCATATTGGTATTGTGTTTGTATTGATGTGCAGAATGCATTGCTTGAAAATGGAGAAGTTACATCTTCCTGCATTTGCAAGCACACAACCCAGGGAAACTAGGGAATTCTCAGTTTAATGACTTGTAGATAAATTTAGGTGCTGTGGCATTTGAAATACCCCAATTATTATTGATATTTCTAATCAGTCTATTCTTATCTTAGTCTAATTATGTTAACATGCTTTTTGTTAGACTGAATAAACTGATTCCCATTGAAGTCAGTATGAGCTGGAAAAGATCTCAGTCTTGCGAAGACTCACATGTTATGCTTATGGTGAAAAATGGAAGAAGCTCAGGTATTTACAGATAAATCTACACATGTGTAGAAAATAATGCTCATACTTAAGTTTTTACAGAGTGGGAAATTAGGACACACATATTCTTGATGGAGTCTGTGTGCTGATCTCAACGTTTCACTTCTATTTGTACATTTGTTAGTATTTATAGTACTGTTCCAAACTTTTCCCCTCCCATTTAATCAGACTTTAAAACTGACATAGTAAATGCATAATTATATTGAGAAATAATGTGAGAATAAAATATTGCATTGAGTATGTCCTGAATTGATACCACCAATGCACAGCTCTTTGTGCATTTTAGAATTTGCCCTACATTTGAGAGTACTGTCATACAATATTTATTGTACATGTTTATAGTGGACTAAAGTACTGCTGTTCATAAAGTGCAAACAGACAACCTTGAGAGCACTGCGAAGAAAATACTTAAGGAAAAGAAATATGTATATTAGAGTATATTTATTTATATGCTTTTGTAAGCCTCAGGAATATCTTCCCGTGCTTTTCATATGCACCATTTAGATCAATAATTTATGAAAACATCTAATAGAGCATACATTCAAACTGCAGACACAGCTGCTAATAAGAAGGGCAGTATATTTGCAAACACGCATTGTGCTCAACAAAAAAAAATCTTCCCATCTTCAGATGCCCTGCTCTTTCTGGGAGCTATCCTGCTCTTTTAGATAGCAATTAAAAATCAGCTTGATAGGAATTAAGCTGACTGGTATTTTTCACCAGTCATGTGTTGCTATTGACTGGTTTTCCAATTAGTGCTTTCCTTGTGACCACAGGACAAAATGCCATGGCTTTGATAGCCCGTATATAAGGAAGCAGAGAAAAATCCCGAGACTTAAGGAGAGTGCTTCTCTTCCTCTTCCCGAGAGAGATGTATTGTCAGATACATCCTAGAACTGAGCCATAGAAATTTAAGTTTAAAACTACTTCAGCCATTTTGCAAGCCCTCCGTCTCACAAATAATGTCATATGCTACCAATAGTTTGAGAGAACTGAAACGTGAAAAGCTTACTCAGATGCCTTTCAGCTGAGGACAAAGCCATGAAAGCCATTACTAAACTAATGGTATAAAGTGTCACATTTAGTGGGTAGGGAGATAACTGATTAACTATGAAGAATGTCTCAGTGATTTGTAAGACTGTATCAAGGAGAAAAGGGCATGTGAGGACTTGCAGTGCATTATATATAATTTCTCTACTGAAATGTACGAGAAGAAAGTATGTGAATGCAGCTGATAGCTGCTAACTGTGAAATAACATAGGCAAGGCTAGATGTCTGAGTAGAGAAAAGTACTTCAGAGTGCAATTCTGGTGATCCTTGAAAAGATGTTGGCCCATAATGTGAGTGCCGTTATGAAATGCACAAAATTACACCACTGCAGGAGGCAGGCTGTGCATAGATACAACTTGTCTTGTGGGGAATTGCACCTTAGCAAGACGTACTGTTTCACTGCACCTATACTGGATGTTACAAGGTAATAGAAAATGTGATATTTTGAGGATGTCCTCTTGGAGTTGCCAGTTGAACTCTTTCTCAAGAGACATCTGCTACAAGAAATACAAGAAATACAAGAAAATGATTTTATTTTGGGGTTTTTTTTGTTTGTTTTTTGTTTTTTTGTTCTTGCTTTTTTTTAGTAATTCAGATAGTGTTTGATGATCTTTACTGCTCTATGTTGATGTGTACCTTATACTTTTCCTTGCAAGATCAGGGTTGAACTAGTCCTATTGAAGGGACTCAGATCCTTCCCCTTACTGGCATAGTTATATGAAATAATTTGTTTGTCTTCTCCTGTCTTGGGAAGCCAGAATGCAAGTCTACTAAATGTTTTGTTAACTGTTAGAAAAACACGTGGTTGTTTTACGAGAGCTGGGGTATTTTATTTCAAACCATAGCATATACTTTCCTAGAAACTGGAGTGCACCACATATTTCTTTGCCAAGTGTCCTAATTTGTGGTTTCAAATGCAGTGGATATGCTGTCAAATTTTTATATATTTTTTTCAAATTGTCGTCTAGAAAGAAGTGGAGTATACTCACCTTTCTGAAATTTAGAATTCAAGGTCAAATTAATTTTAAAATACAGTGTGGAAGTAAAGTTTTATTGAAATGGCTTTTATAAAGGTGACACCTTTTACGGTGTCCTTTTTAAATGGAAAGAATGTAAATTACATATTTCTGAGGGAATAAAAGTTATAGCCAAACTGCATTTCCTGGAATCAGGACAATTGGATTCTCTGTCAGATGGGAATTTATATTTTGCAGTACACTGTCAGAGAGTTTTGAAACTCGAAACTCAGTTTCAAGTCAAATTTCATACAGTGTTTTTTAACTTAACAGACAGGTTTGTGGAGCCTATAGGAAAACTAAAATCCAATAACAATTGCAAAGACATGTAGAATTGTTCTGTTGTGGTGCAAGAAATTTGCTTTCCACAGTCAGCAAAGAAAATAGACATAAAACTGGAATTAAATGTGTGCTTTGAAATATCTGGTTAGAACAGTTAAATTCTGTATATTATTTTTACTTTTTACTTTTACTCCCCAAACATTCCCCAGATATCTCTAAGAAATGAAGAATCAAATCACAGTCATCTAACGTACTTCAAATTTTGAGTAGCTAACTTGAATCATTGATCTGTTTTTTTGAAGTGGGATTTTATGTTTAAAATTAGTTGTGTTTATGTACATTGTAATGGAGTGATCTTCATTTGCAAGAACACTGAAGTCTTCTGACTTTTAAAAACCATAGTTCTTATCATAATGTATGTCTGTTCTATAATTAGGTCAAAATTTACCACAGCCGCAACGTTGGGTAACATTTTCAAATTTACATAGGAAATCTGTCATCTGATGTTCATTTTGTATGTGTACAGTCATCACACTGGGCAACATATGAGGAGAAAAAGGTATTAGCACTTCTGACTCAAGAATATTGTAGTAAATGAGAATTTGCCTTTCTGTATCTGCAGCATACAGCCTTCCTGTTCCTGTTCTCTCTGTGGTGGTTTGAATGCTACCAGATGCCCACTCAGCCACTGTCTTACTTCATTTCCTCAGCAGGGCAGGCGACCGGAACAAGATGAGAAAGCTCCTGTGTCAAGAAACAGGGAGATCACTTACCTGTTGAGTCATGAGTAAAACAGACATGACCTGAAGAAAAATTATTGTAGTGTTCGGCCAATTAAAATCAGAGTAGGACAATGAGAAGCAAAACCAAGCCCACTTTCTCCTTCTTCCTGCTTCCCTCTGCTTCTTCCATTGCTCAACTTCACTCCTTCATCCCCAGCTTCTCTATCAGCTCTCCTTGAGTGGTTCCAAGGAAAGGGGAGTGGGGGTACAGTCAGTGCAAAACAGCTCCTCTCATCTTCTCCTTCCTCGTCACACTTTTCCCATGCTCAGCTGTGAGTTCTCGGTGGGCTGCAGTCCTTGAGGATACACCTGCCTCAGCAGGGGTATCTGCCCAGGGGCCCAGAGCACTTCCTCCCTCTCCTGCTTCACTGACCTTGGTGGTCACAGGGCTGTTTCTCACACATTTCATTTTTAACTTTTCTCTACCAACTGCTGCACAGGGTTTTTTAACCTTTACTAAATATGCTTTCCCTGAGGCACTGTCACATTCACTGAGGGGCCTAGCCATGGCCAGGTGTGTTGGTTGGCGGTGGCTGGAAGTGGCTGTGTCCGGCCTGGGGTTGCCCGGTGGCCTCTGTGAGGCCTAGGCCAGCTGGCAGCCCCACCTGGGCCCTAAGGGCTCTCTTAGGGACTTCTTCATGAAATGCTCCTTCTTTCCTAAGGATTCATGTACAGTGGGGAACAAAATCAAATCTTTCAGAGTGTGACTTGGCAATAGTGAGAAAGTTTTCCTCATATTTGGAAGGGAAAGAACAGCATGAAATTGTGTCCCTTGGGTGTCTTGTCAGAGTAATGGATGCTACAGCACAGGGGTGGCATCACCAGTGAATTGGCCAAAGCAGTGATAATCACATGAGTGTTTGAGGTAACTATTAAGATTTCTATGTTCAACAAATTAGATAGTTGGTGAAGCTCTACTTTTATTCCATGGTGATGGAAAAATTGTGGTGTTTTCCTCCAAGCCTTCTTGCCTGTTCAGTGCTTTGCCTATAAAGGACTGAGGTCAAATATTATGTTAATGTTTATTTACAGAAAAAAACCCAACAGGGTCACCACAACAACAGCTGCTTTATGACCAGCAGATTAATAGCTGTAGGTAGATGTTGCCAATAGAACACAAATTCTGAAACTAAATCCCTAAATACCAGAGACTCTGATGGCTCCAGGCCTCTAATGGGCAGTGGTAATATTGGCTACTTCTCCAGAAGAAAAGGGATATTAGGGGTTTTATATGGAAAACAAAACCAACCAACTTTATGTTTTGCTAACTTTACCTAGAATTATTAATGCAATGAAATTGTTATTACTTTAAGCAACGTAACTCCTAAGTAATCAGCAGCAGGTGAATTTTTAATTGTTACCTTTAGATATTGTCCTTTTCCCCTCCACTGAAAGCACTGGTAGTGATGAATAAAAAACATTAAGATTTAATATTTTTGCCTTAAATAGCTGCAGTTATCTGAATAGTATTTCTAGTATCCCAGATGCTATAGAAAATTTAGAGTTATTTTTATTTTGGGTAGTCATTAACACGTGTTTTTTGTGGGAGATAGCAAGACTTCTCTCCCCAGCTTTGGACAGTTGGATCTAGAATGGACAGAAGTTTCTGCAGGCAGAGTATGGGAAGGTACAGATCAGTGTACTGCTTGATATCCTAGTCTTAACTGGGAAGGGTTGAAGAATAACAGAAAACAAGATGATACTTTTGGCCAGATGCACAGGGTACAATGGAAAAGCATGTGCAAAAATGTGTTGGCAATCCAAAATGCATGTAAAGTTGTTAACACTCTCCCGTCACCATCAGAGACCTCTAGCATGTTTATTTCTAGACAGGAGACAAAATCCTTCTGTTTTAATCCTGAAATTCATGATTCTTTCATTTTGTGTCTGAAGGCAAAAAATAAGAACTGAGCCCCAACTATATTAATTTGTTTGTGATATTATACAGTAGATGAATGCCTCTATTTTGTATACTGTGATATTAAAAAAATAATCAGTATTACTGTGGAAAATAACCCTATATAACAAAACTAGTCTGTCAGTAATCATTATTCGCTTTGATGTATAAGCAACATTAATTTTATATACATACTTTTATGCACATATTTTATATTAATCTTTATGCTGGTCAGAGCTCATCTGCATTGCATGTTTTAAGTTGATATATATACTAAATGCACTTTAGTAATGTATTTCTAGATGTATTTGCATGCATTTTATGTGTAACATTAGTAGAGGAGGTCACAATTTTGAGAGAGTAATATCTGGAGAAATACGGTTGTTATGAGGAGACCTGATTAACATAAAGCATTGGCATATTTTTTTCCCCTCACTAACAGAAAAAATTAGCTTAGTAGAAAAAATTTCAAAAGAGTTAAAATACTTTGTAAAAGTTATAGGATAAAACACTAAAAGCATTTTGTGAAATTTCCATGATGTGAGGCTCTTTTCATAGTTAAGACTTTATTCAAAATATTGGAGGCTGTGTTACAATATTTTGTTTCCTATTCTAATGAACATATAAAGTTTGTGACTAAGACTTTGAATTCTTTTCATGGCTTTTTAGTTATGGCTTTCTACTCTGTCTTTTTCTTGAACTAGAAGCCCTTCCCCAAAATGTGGAGAGGAAAAATAGGTGAAACTCAACACAGCAATTTTTGCAAGGCTTTTTTTGTCTGTCAAGGCAAGTACTCAGCCAGGTTTTCTGTTACTTGTGACACTACTGCCAGGTAGTGTAAACTGGTAAGTACAGGGTTTACTTAAACAATTAATGCTATGGGCTGTCTTTGGCTACAGTATCTTCTGTATCAGCAAAAATATCAAAAAGGCAAGTATTTCCCAAGAACAATATTTCTTTACCAGAGTTTAGCTGCAGTTTATCATTCACCTAACTTAGGTACGTCCTCTCAATATATATAATTTCCATGATGATATGTAGGTTGACCAACTTTAATGTAGTGTTGTGTGATTTTAATAGAGAAATGCTTCTCTGTGCCTTCTCATTCACTTGACCGGTCTGTATGTTTTTTTGTTTATGAACTCTTTTAAAAGGTGTTGTTAGCATGAGGTAAATGTTACGCATTAGTGGTAGAACATTATTTGAAATTAATTTTTTTTACCTAGTAGAGGCTTTAGAGAAAGATGTGGTTTTTTCACAGAGACCAAGACCAACATTGCACAAGTTTAATCATACTTTACAATGCCAAAACCCCAATTTCAGAGGCAAAATTACCTCAGATATTGTTACAATATAATTCTATTCAGGAAACTGATCATCTGGTTGGAAAAAAGTGTTATGACGTGGGAAGGACAGAATGTACTTAAGATGTTGAAATCCTCATAAATAAACTGTTTCTTACATGATGCTAGTTTTATACAGAAGCTAACAGAACGAGATCTGTGATCATCATGTATTAATAACGAAGATTAAACAGATGTTCTGCAAAGTGGATTTCATGTGAAATGTTAAATTTGTTTAAGGAAAGAAAACAGAGTTAGATCCTCATATAAATCATTATAGCTCCATGGAAAACAGTAATATAGATGCTGAAAAATAATTCTCTATCCATGAAGGTAGTTTGGGCATACAGCAGAATAGCAGTAGCATTAGGTGACCAAAATATAACAGTAATTAATACAACTGAATTTATTTTTACATGATGAAATTGTGAAGTATTTCGTTATATGCCTTTTTATTCTTTTATGTGCCTCTGTATTTGCTTTTAATTAATTTGTTTTGGCATGGGTGAAAAGAAGAACCAGGCAAGGTACTTCTGAAGTCAAGACTATTTGTAATTTCAAAGTAATTGTTCAACATTTGATACCAATTTGTTTTCACTTATTTATTCCCTTTTAGAATTTGCCTGACAGATTCATCTATAGTTCACACAGTGTGACCCTTACATTTTGTGCTGACAAATCCTTTTCTTTCTGGTACTAAGAGACAACTTGGAAGTCTTTGGTTTGGCCCTAGTTAATGAAAGGTTGAATTTGTTAACAGTACATTTAGACTGAAAATGTGTATTTCCATCTCTCTTAAGTGCCTTTTGTACTTGTATCTAGAAATGGTTTTCATCTGCATAGCTTAACATCATTGCCAACGTGTTGTCCTGTAGCTGTATCGACTCCCATTTATTACTTGTTGGAAAAAAATGCAATTCCTGTAATGACTGAATAAAGGAAGCCCTACAGCTACTTCCAACCTATCTCAGTACAATAATTTTGGCTAAAATACAAGATAAATTAGTGCTGATTGAATTTAATTATGACTGTAGAACACCCAGTCTGCAAGGGCAGAATGACTATGCAGAGGAACTGTAGTATCGTACTGTGCCTGGCTTTATGCAGATTTTATGAATGGTATATAAAGCTGCAAGTATACTTACATTATTGGAGCTGGGCATGACCTAAAACAAACTTCGATTTATTATATTAGATGGGAAAGTGCAAATTTTGGTCAAAGTGCCCCTGTGAGTCAAAGCACTGCTTAATTATTTGCCTGGTGGAATTCTACAGAAACATTAAGTGATATTTTTGCTGTGTCCCCACTCTTCAGCTGTATAGGATATGCATGAAATATATAACGTTTACCTGCTTAGAGTATTAGGAAGATTGCTTCCATTGCATAAAGAATGAAAAATACTGCTTTTCGTGATAGAATGAGATAGGTTTTGTGCTTGTGAAGAGAAATGGTATAATTTCTATACAAATTATTTCAGCACAGCTTATAAACTTACAGCCTTTAAACACAGTCATTTCATCATGTTGGTATTACAGCAGAGGATTTTGAATATAGCCTTCTTAAATTTGGTGGCTGGGGAGCACATAATACATTCATTGGAGTGCATTCCTATCTGCTCTTTTCACACAGCCTTGAATTTAGGAGTGGGATGACACTATGGCGTTATGCTCTGGTTAATTGTAAACATCCCAGGAGCAGAAGCAAAACAGCAGGTTGCTGTGGCTTTATTATGAAGTACAGTATAATTTAAAACATTATTTAAATAAAGGTACTTCAGATTCAATGTGTTGTCACTGAAGTCCAGATGCCCAGAGAGGCTGCCCTCAGTACAGGCACAGACTTGGAAGTGGAGGAGAGTTAAAGTAGCGGGTGGAGTGTGTCTGACAGAAGGAAAGGAGAGAAACCAACAGATGTAACAATGAAAAAAAAAACCAAAAAAACTCTTCAGATACATCAGTGGTTAACAAGTTAACAGTTTTAAAAGTAGGCTTTAACTAGATGCACTTGAGACCTTCTGTATAGCTTTGGGAAAAATTCTCAGGCTAAACCAGTGGAAACACACGCCCACACTGCCACCCACCAGATTTATTTTTAGCTTGCTTCTCTGTCACCTTCTCTGTATCCTGGCTAGTATGCATTAAACTTTCCCCTATTATACTGTAGATTTCTTCAAACCTTGCAACTCAGTATCATGTTTTAGTGTTGTGTGTTTTTTACTTATGTTTTTGGTAAATAAAATTTAACAAATGTTTCAGTTCCTCTCTGTACAAAACCCTCAATTGTTACGAAACATGCATGGTAAGTAATTGCACTTCCCCTAGGTGTATTCGCTTTAGACTAAGATCCATATATTCATGATTGCTTTTTGTGATCGCATCACAATTGTTTAGTTCCCCAGTGGTTTCAGGATTAGAGAGTAAATTTAAATGCCACTTCAAATAAGCAGTTGTTTATCATTCCATTAGTTTATGTGTGTTGCCTCTTTCTTTTCTTTTGAAGAACAAAAGCAATTTTGTATAAACAGAACATTAAAATATTGGTGGAAGAATGACTTAGATTCTAGGGGACTGAAGTATTTGAAGTGCATAAATCTGCAATAGGGCAGTGGTCATTTATGCCAGCTGGAGAGTCTTGTCAGAGGAATCTGAGTAGGCAAAGATACATGTTAATTTGTAAGTAGATGCAAATATTTTTACAGAAGCTGTCTCTTCATAACTTTTCTGATAGTATTGTCTCCTTGAAGCACCAGAATAGTACTGATTCTATGGGATATATAATATATTGAGGAAAGGAAGAAGGTTTGTGTGGGTTGATCAATCAGACAAGATTATAATTTCAGGTTTTTTCCTATTGTGGTTCTTCTTCCCCAAAATAAACATAGACATTAGCTCAAATGAAAGAGATTGTCATTCATAGCCATTCCTAAAGTACACAGAGGAAATGTATTTGAAGTGATTATCCATGTTTTCAGGGCAAGGCTGCTTTCTACCAGCTCTGCATTAAAAGGCAGTTGTGTTGTTTGTGACTCATGTGCCCCAGTGTATAAATCATGAGCTGCCTCTAGTGAACTGCACCCTCACTCTCAGGTCTGTAGTAATGTTCCCCCTTCCTGATGGCTGCCTGAGGCCTGGCTCCCCATCCATAGAAGAGCTGTTGGAAGCATTCTGTCCCACTATATACTATTAACAGGCAGTGTTAAACCCTTTGGCTCCTTAACAGAGAATGCCTATGTCTACGCTCTCTTAGCAAAGGCACTGCTAAATAAACCACAGACTTGATCTTCAAAATGCTATGAATTGCCCCGTATCACGAGTAACTGCATTGTGCATCCAAACATGCCTTGGGTTCTTTGAGAGTACTGTAATTGGATTAGCAAAATTCAGGCTTGATTAATTAATCATTGTAATCAGGTTGCTAAACAATTCACGATGCTCTTGATAACTCAGCTCTGAGGGAATGATTAATGGCTTCTTAGGAAGGATTAAAGAATAGCTGACCCTGCTTTGGGCAGGAGATTGGATCAGGTGACCTGTTGAGATCCCTTTGAACTTGAATTATTCTATGATTTTATGAAAAGTTATTAGCAGGGCAGATCTTCACATGGCATGGTTGAGAAGACTTCCATCAGAAACAATCAGCCAAGGTCATTTCACACTTACCCTGAATTTTTATGCCACTAATGACTTTTTTTTTTAAACTAGCAAATTTTAATTATCATACTGATAAACATGCCTTTCACTTGGAGTCTTAAATTATACTATAAATATTAGTTGGTCCTCAGGATTCTTTGGAATATTATAAAGTACCATAGACTCCAGTTATATAATGATCAGTTGCACAGCTCAGAAGGTAATTCAGGAGTCCTAAACTTAAGCTCCAGCTATAGTCAGTTAACTACACTTTCTCAGCACCAACCATCATGCTGATTTTCTGTGCATCAGGATATGTGTGCTGCTCACAACATTGCATGTAAATAAACACCTTTATTCAAAATTAGTATTCGATGTATATTCATAAAAAAAAAAAAAAAAAAAATTAGAGACTTTATGCCCCAGACAGAGCGACTCTTCTAAATGTGAAAATTACATAACTCTGTCACACGCTATAACATTCAATATAGTACTTCATGACATGCAACACTGGCACGCATGAAAGCTCTGGGAAAAAAAATATGCAAAAGAAGGGCAATGACATACTCCTTACATTCTGCTTGTGCTAGTTTTGTATTTGCTGTCTCAAAATTGTCATTGCAGGCCTAAAAAAAAACTTTGATACCTAAAACACACAATGTATTACAAGAACAGCCTAAGGAAGAAGAGCCAAATGCAAAGCAAGAAGGATCATTCTTTGTTTGCCCTTTGTATTTATCAGCATCTTTGTCTTGTTCTGTGTGCTAGCAAGTTATGGGTAAATAGTGTCAAGGTGAAATCAAGCTTTTGTGAGGCCAGCTGTCATCCAAACCCAGTATCATCATCTAAAAGTTACTGTGACGTTTAGATAACTTATTGTAATACCTTGTTAGGGGCAGCTCAGTGATCTAAATGGCTTTTATGTTACTGTCTTAACAGCTCACAGTTATGCCTTAATTTTTGACCCTTTGAGTCTGAAAAAGCTAAAGTTTACTGGCTGCGAGAAATGCAGTAGGGATTTCCTAGTCTGGTAGTAATTTGTTACCTTGGATCTTAATGAAATGCACTTTCAGCTATTACTTTCATCTTTGACTGAATCCACCTTACGGCTGACTCCCAGAGCAGATGCAGAGTTGGTTTTGTCCTCATCCGTTCCACAGCAGAGTGCAAACTGGAAGAGTGTTTCCCCTTGTTTCACACCTTTATCATAATGTTTATTCCAGGTCATCTTTGAGTGGGTTTTTTTTGTTTCGTTTTGGTACAGAGTAAGTGACATGAAGAAAAGTCTGTGTTGCAGTCCAATAAATTTTTGTTGTTGAAGAAAGAGAGCAAGGGCAGCTGTTGTATGCTGTTAAGGTCTGGTTATTAAAATTATTAGAGAGATGTCTCTGTCCAAATTAATGTGCAAACAAGACCATATGCTGAAGTCAATAGTATGGATTTTTATTTAACAGTAAATGTGAGGGAAGGAGGGAGAGATAGAAAGAAATAGAAAAGAGAGGAGAAGACAGAGAGTGACAGAAAGATTAAGTAGAAAAAATATCACCGGTCTGTGGATCCCAACAGCATTCCATTGGTCCTCTTCTTCTGATCTTCTCAGTGGTGAGGGCTCTTCTTATCCAAGTGCTGGTTGCAGTCTGAACCCAGTGGAGGAAGCCCACACAATACAGAGCCCAGTGGGTTTCATATTCACTCAGGTTCAGGGGGAAGTGCTCAGGTACCTCCCTGGGGGAGGGAGTTTTACACTGGATCATGTAATACTTGCCATCTCCTGCTGTGAAAAGGCCTCGGTCCCAGCAGCTGAAGTCTCTGGTAGTGGGAGTGTGCCTGCCAGACTGGCTTCTGGATGGTCAGACAGGAAAGTTTCCTTCACTCCAGGTGTGCATGGAGGGGGTCAAATGAGGTGTAATCCAGCCCATCCTGCATGTGGGAAATAATGTCTGGAGCAAAACTTAGAGCAAGGTAGTTAACTTACTTGTAAAAGTGGTTTGCAAGTGTGAGAAATCAGACAACCAGGACTCAGGTATTAATTCAGACATGATTTAAAATCTGAGCTTCATAATAGACAAACTCTGATGAGATTCCCAAGCTCAGCTGAATGTGTCTTGAAAATTTAAATGGATAAATGCGTAGGACAGAAATAGATGGTCTTTTCTACCCTATAAAAAAATTGGAAAAATCGGACTCTTTTCTGAAGATGTTAGAGAAGAGAGAAAAATAGGACATTTTCTTATTTTCATTTGCCAATACAGCACATGATAGTCTAGGAGAAAAAAACTAAGGAAGAGGAAGAAAAACTGACAGTACATTTTTCTTCCCTTATAAAGCCTGAAGAATATTTTCTGTCACACCTTATTATACAGAAAGTTAAATGTGACCCTTTTTTCTGATTTGTTCTTAAAAAACCACACACTGCAAACAATGAGATTTGCTTCAATTAAGGGAAACTTAGACCTTAACAGCTTACTTAGAACACTGCATTATTCTTTAAATATCCTTTTGCTATTTAAAAGAAAATTCAGTGTCATTAGTTTGCTAGCAAAGGCATTGCCTTGTGTTTTTCTCACAGCATATCTAAAAATACTGCTGCTTTAATCAATCCCATTTCACTAACTTCTTTATACGACATTGTTGAGTGTTGATACTTAGAAATAACTGAGGAAAAAACAAAACCATTTAAAATAATGAAAATAATGCATTTGAATGTTTTCCTCACCTCTTGCTTACTCAAGCTAAAAGCCACGTGAGAATATGTGGAATACTTGAAAGATGCTATTTTTTTCATTTTCCTTTTCTATTTTTTCTGGTTTTTAGTAGTTAGTAAAGACTAACTATGTCGTAGTAACAGAAAATAGTCTCACCTTAATGAAATATATCTTTCCCTATAATAACATTTTTCTTAGTTCTAAATATCATTTCATAGATCATATTTGTTATTTAAGTCTTGGAAAGTTAACTTCTACATTTATTTCTATGGTTAAAATGCTGATATAAATCTCCTAGATGTTTTCTGGTCTGTGAGGGGATGGGAAAGAAGAGGTAGAAATGTGGAAAACATGATTTACATTGTACATAGAAGTATGCATTTTTCAAAGTGTTTCTTTTCCCTTCCAAAGGAATTAATTATGTCTGTTCCATTGAGAACACTCGTCAGCTTAAAGCTCTTGAAGTTTTACAGTCAAGTAATTAACGAGAGACTTGGATACTATCATCTATGTTAACAGTTTTCTGATGGATGTTACTTTGTGTAAAATTACTTTGCACCATTCCTATCTGCTTCGCTGCTGCAGGAATTTACCCACCTTACAATCAAAGACAGTAACACGACTCACTCCTTGAAGAACAGAACAGTATTTGTGATAATGTGGACATTTTTCATAACTGTTAAAAATCTCAGCAGCTAAGTTTTATCTTGCCTGAGGGATGGCAGACGGAAGAAAGGCCACTCTAAGAGTACCTCTCTGCTCTAACTTCCAGCTCCTCTTCAGACAGTGAGAGTTCGTTTACAAAGTGGGTGCAGCTGCATGAAGGGGAGAGGTGATGGAAACACCTGGGCTAATGGCACAAACCAGATTTTCATTAACGCCTTGTAAAGCAGTTTCTGTTTTGTAGAAATAGAGGAGGAGGAGCCTTTGGGATAACGGTTAGGGGGTTTTTATGGTGACTTTTCTGTAAGGACATAGTTTCTGCTGGTGTGGAAAGGAGGAGGGTGTAATGTGGATACATCTCTAAGTCAACTTACTTATGTGAGCATTGTCACAATTTATTTATGGTGAGTTTTATTCTGAGATGCTATTTATTTCACTGTCTGAGGGATAAGTTCTTTGGTGGAGGCTGCAGATGATGGTAAGTCTTAGGTAAAAAAAGAAAAATAGATCTGTCTAAGCCTTAGTTCAGTATATAACTGCCTTCTTTTCTTAGTAAAAGACTTTATACTACCCATGTTGTGTATATCGAAGTAAAAATGGAAGTTACCCCTACCAAAAGTGCTGGCTGTTATGTTAGCATGCATCAAGCAGATGCTTGACACTGTTGTATGTGTTTAGGGGAGGTATTTGGATTGGAGTCCCAAGTGTTTCTTGAAATGAATTATTGACATGTAGCTTACTGACCTCTTTGCTGCAAGATGTGAATTTAGTTCTTAGATAGATGAACTTAGTTTAATCTTTGGTTGTATCAATATTTAGGAAGGCCAAATGAGTCCTAGGGGGATAGGAGCTGTTGACTTATGCCAAGGCTAAGTAAAGCACTCCAGCCATTGCTCCATAATCTGTGTGACCAAAATACTGTATTGATGGAATCTGAACACTTCGGAAAATGGCACAACTGGTGTTTAAGGAGTATGGAGGTGCTTTCATAAAAGATGTATTTGCCCTTGGCAAACTGGAATGGTATTTAAGCCAAGTTTATTTGCTTTTTCCTACTATTACTTCCCTTGTCTTCTCTGCCTGTGCCAGAAACATTGTTTAGATGCCAAATTTCCCATTTTTGCCTATCCTCTGACTATGTAATTTACCTCAGCAGTATAATTAAAATCACTACCTAGATTTCAGCTGAACTAAGTTCTTACCCAAGGCTCTTTGTTTCAGTTTGGCTTTTTATCTTTTTTTTTAAAGTGATCTCAAAAAGGACCTCTTCTGTTTTGATCTAGGCATTCAAACTGAGTCCACAAACTTTGTCTGCATTATTGTTTATCCAAGCTTTTTTTTTTTTTTGAGACAAGACTGACTTCTTCATTACTCTTTATATGGACCACAGTTAGCTAAATGAGCCGGTTTGGTACTGTTTTCCATCCCAAGTTATTTGTCCTACCCAGACTTGGTCTTTTAACTTGCATAGGCAAGTAGGGCAATGCCAGGAATATGCTTTGGAGTTCAAACCAGAACCCTTTTGGTCTAGCTCTTCTGATTTATCATGTGGTGATGGAGAACACCTAGTCCACTAGGCGATACTTTTAAATATTGTGTGAAAACGCTACCTTGTTTTCTACAGGGTACTTGTAAAGCCAAGTATTAAATACCTGTTCCCAGAGCTGTTAAGTCAGAGGAATGTCTCAGTTTAATGAGACATTTTGGTTACAAGAATTGCTGACCTAAAATTCAGTTCTGTTTTGCTGTAACCTCTCCTCAGAAAACTCTGCTCAAAACTCTTTCTGCATTTTCAGTTTTATATGTGAAATTTGCAAAATAAAGAAATTTGCCAGCAGAGTTCCAGTTGGATTAAGAACAGAAAACATTAAATTAATGTGCAGTGAGATTAGTTTTAGTTGGTGATACCTAGAATGTAACATCTATCTTCTGAGAATGAAAAACCTGTTCTAACTGGGACTTTCAAATTCCACTTTCAGAACTAAATTGTACTTTTTCCCAAATTTGCTTCAGTCTCTTGGGGTTTTTTTTGTTAACAGAGCTTTGTCTTTTTTTCTTTTCAATGCTCTGTACAGAAGAAAGAAGTCACAAGTCTATCAGGTTTTTATTAGATTGATTTTTCTTTTTAATCAATGTGATTTTGCTTTTGGTAACAATGTTGAGCTTTTGATTGCCTTTTGATTACTGGAAATCAGTTTGCTTCATTACATGCCCAGCAGAAGAGGAGGAAGTAAATACTCTTTTAAAAACAAAAAGGTGGCTCTCACAGTCACTGCAAGAGATCATTGGGGATAATTTACTCTGAGTAGTGCCGCAACATAGAAAATAAGTGGTCCTAACTAAAGTATAACCAAGCACATTTAAGTGCCTTAAACTGTAAAGCAATGAGCTCGGCCTTTCATTTCTTTCAAGGAAAGGAACACTGGTGTTAGGGGCAGCAAAAGAATTTTATTTCCCTTCTAAGGAATTGGAAACATTTCTATTTATTCCAGAAGAATATTGATAAGAATTATACATGTTGCCTTGAAGTGAGAGCTGTTACCAGAGAGTCATTTTGGGTGTTAGAAATAGTAACATATTATGGAAGTGATTCAAGAAACAATGATTGTTAATATAGGTTTACTTATTTTTAAATTTCTTTTCACCCAGCCAACTCAATGCTATTGTGACATCTTTTAGCTACTGCACTTTAGTCTCCTTTTAATGCAAGGGTTATGCCAGGTAAATGCCATCTTTTGATTTCTGATGGGAATAGTGTTCATCAAGTGTCAGTGAAGATGTGTTTGAGTTTTAGATGTCTTTGAAGTTGTTTTTGTTGTAGTTTTGTATGTTTGTTTTGGTGAGTTTTTTTTTTGCCTTTGATGATTGAGTTCCCTTGAAAAATAAGTCTTCAAGGAGAGCAGGAATAAGGTGTGTATTTGAAGTCAATAAGAATATCATATCATGTGAATCAGTACTTTTGTGTATTTGTGTATTGGTGGAGGGGTATGTTCTGTGTTTTGCTGCAGGCAAGCCAGTGTCAGGACAAGGCATGCTGTTATACTTCTGTCAGCTATACTGTTTTGGTGATAAATTACTGGCTGCATATAGGATATTTTTTCTTTGTTTGTTGTTGTGAGAATTAATGTATATCATACATAACTAACCTTAAAGCACTGGGAAAAAAACCCCATGTCAAATTATTTGGTACATTTCAGGCGTAATTCATGTCAGTGATAATTAGAGTTTGAGAACAACCTTATTAGTTTTTGCATTTAAATAATGAGGGTTGTGTTATCTTCCTGTAGAATATCCACATATGTGCTCTGGGCAAGTCTTGAGTATAGTGTTGACTTGGATGTAGTATAGGAAGCAGCTCTGGAAAAATCACTGCTACAGCAGCTGGAGCTAAATGTTTGGGTGAAAACTGGTTTTAGATAAAATTAACATTTCAAAATTTACTTCCCATGTTTTCATTCCTGTGTTCCTTCCTTTGTCCCACAAGAAAGAAGTGTCACAGTTTGAGGTGAAATAACTCCATGTAAATTGCTTTATTTTTCTCTAGATTACTTTTTGTTTTACTGGCCTTCCAAGTAGGAGATGTATTTGTATGTTAGACTTTTTATTTCCTGAGTGACCAAGCTATGGAGCATGTGGGAGTTAGCAGGACTTAGTAGGTTGTTTAACCTACTGTTTGTATTTGCGGGTAATTCAGATGTTTCTGTTCTTCCTACAACATTAATGACGCTTTTTGCTAAATTGCCTCTCCAAACTAAATAATGCTAGAGAAATGAGCAATTTTTTTCTCCTAATTTGATGGTAGTTTAGTCAAATATATTAGGTTTCAAGTCAGTTGTTCAGACATTTGAAAATACAGCTTCGTTAGCAGTACAAGGGTTATATAAATAATCATGTAGAAAGGATTCTATCTAAGGAGTTTCTTTGGATCTCTTTGGGTTTATGATGTAAAACTGCAGAATCACTCAGATTGGATCAGATCTCAGGAAATATTTAGGCCAAGGTCCTGCTCAAAGTAGAATCACCATTAAATCAAGACCATGCTGTCTGGGGCTGTAAAGTCTCTGAGGATGGAGATTGTACAACCTCTCTGGCTTCTGAAGCTTTGTTATCCTCATGGAGAAATCTTCCCCACCTATCCCCCTTTATCCAGTTGCAACCATCTATTTATGGCAGGGTGGGTGTCTTTCAATCTTCCACTGTGCACCATCAATAATCTGCCTCTGTTTTCTCTGTAGTACTGGGGCTCTGCTGTTAAGCCCCCTGAAGCCTTCTTTCCTTCAAGGCTAAACAAATCCTGTTTTCTCAAATCCTGTTTTCTCTAGCCCAGGACCTTCCTGTCTGCCCTCCAACGGATTCACTCAAGTTTACCACAATTTTTCTTGTTATAGCCCACTAAACTCTCAGCCTTCATTTATTCCAGAAGCCTGTGCTGGGTCATCTTTAGCCAAAGATCCAGAAGGACCCCGTATCCTTGTCTACAGAGCTCCTAACTGGGCCCTCTAGGCCCAGTAGTACTGGTGGAAAGGGTCAGTCCATTCTAGGTGCAGGACTTGCTTTGCCCTTGTTGAGTTTTGTGAGGTTCCTCTATATTTATCTATATAACAGTAGTGTATTGCGTAATCGATTTGTACTTTGTAGTACAGTGTTTCTCACAACCCATTTTTACAAAAACACTCCATGGAAATGTGGACTAAGAAAAGTCTTGAGTAGTCAGCCAATTCTTTCTGTCTGCTTGGGACAGAATTACAGTGTATGATGATGCTGAGACATATCCCACATAGACTTTCTTTATTTCATGCAGAATTATGCATTTGCTGTAAAAGTATTCATATTTTTTACAATTTTAAGTGCATTAAGTATTATCACTATGAGGAGAGAGAAAAATATCTTAGTTGATAAGAAATTCACTTGTGAATTAAGAGACGTGTATCTTGTCATGGTTTCCTTTATCTACCTTTAACAAAGATTCTGCTTGTATTTCAAATTTTAATTTTTTCTCTCTTCCTATCAAGTTGTCAAGGCATGACATTGCTCCTGCTACCTTTAGTGAACAAACAGTAGAGCTATGGCATCTTATTGCTTTAAAACTTAGCAGACTACTGAGTCTTGATTCCAAGTTTAATGTCTGTTGTTCAATGGCTTGCAGGCTGAGGTACAGGGTAACACAGAGAAATAAATAATGACATTTACTGAGATAAAAAACCACACCTTTATGCAAGTCATGATTATACTCAAATGTAGAAAATCAACAGAAAAAATGAGCAGTTTCCTTTTCTAGTTGGCTTTGTGGGACACTATTAAGCATTATTTGTAAAATGTGATAGTCACTGGCAATAAAAATGTCACTTTTTTTAGACCCCTGTGCTCTTAGGTCACTGGTGGTGAGTGCCATTTTTGATCAGGTTCTACAAATGACAATTTTTCTCAAATTTCCGCTTGACCTCAGTTATTGTTAGCATAACCAATTGGTTTTTGTTTTGATTTTTTTTTTTGTTCCATTTCAAAGAGTGTAAGAGGTTCTTTTTGTAAAGCTACATTGATGAATATCTCTTGAAGTGCTAGGTTTTTTCACAGGTTGGTTCATGCAGAACTTGATCCAAGCATTAGCCTCCTTTTAACTCCAGGGCTGACCTATCAGCCTAGAGTTCCTCTGTGGGACAGGAGGAGGATGTTTTGAAAGGAGGATCCATCTGCGTGTTTGCTGCCATTGAAAAGGACCAGGGGAAGAAAAGGAGGGGGAGTAAAGTGAGGAAAACTGAACTGAGTGGGTGTTTGTTAGCAGGATCTGAATGTTACACTTATGTGGCCTTATCATCCTGTAGGCATTGATGCTCGCAGAACTGCTCACTGCTAACATGTTGGAATCTCTGAATGTGGAACAGGCACTTAGAAAGTGAGTGCTACTCTTTCTGAGAGAGAAAATCCTACCTGTAATGGCTGTAGTTTTCTTACTGTATCCTGATTTCTGATGATGTGTTCCTGTATGGTCTAAAGTGATTTTGGTGGTTTTTTTATCATTTTATTGGGTATTTTTATACTCTCTCAGGAGGAGAAGAGATGCTTTCAAATGGACTCGTGAAGCATTATGGTTTGAATCAATTTTGAGGTCAGGAGTTAATTCAGAAGCCTCAGACAATACTCACAATAACCATCACCTACCTGTAAGCCAGCATCTCTAAATTGACTTAGGTTTACTGGGTAGTCTTTTCTGAGAGCTTTAAAGTGTTGAGTAAGTGAGGAGGCTGCATTGCTCACTCTACCAGTCTGTATTGACTCAGCAGTATTTCCCTATTTACACAGTGGGCAATTTCAGTTCATTACCCATAACAAGCTTGTGTTTATGCTCTTCCTAGTTAGATATTTTTGTACATATTGGCATCCACAAATTAAAAGCTCTATTTTTGACAGATTGGAAAATGTGTGTAATTTCTCAGCACTTTTTCTCCCCCACTCCTTCTCCTCTGACTGCAGATCACTATTATTTTTTTTTAAGCAAGTAGTCCTTTTTTTTTTAATTGAAAAGGGAAACAAATATCAATATGCATTACAGCAAAATAAAAAGCATAGCCAATTGCATTATGTGGGAACTTTGGAAGGGAGAAATGCTGTATCTCTATGCCATTCCAGGTGGGAGTTCGTGTTCTGGGAGGATCAAGCTAAAAATACACTGCATACACTTTTTCTCTATATTGCATGATCCCCCACCCAGTGTATTCCAGGGACTGTCCCTCTTATAGGACATTTAAATTCTTGTGTATACCCTTGTATACATGTTGTATTTAATTAGCCTTATGCTTTGAACCAATTTGTGACTTGTAGAAGGATGAGCTGTTTTCCAAGTCAAAATGGTCAGTGTCTTTGTCAATGGTAAAAAAAAGTCCAAGAGCAGCCAAATGACTGAAAGCCAAATTTGCCTTTTAAAGTCCAACAAAGTACTTTGTGTCAAAGGTAAAACCTGCTCTTCTGTTAGCACTTACTGTTTCTCTTTAGATGGAAATAGGAGTGATCAAGCATGATATATTTCCCTACCGAGGTGAGAAAGGGGTGGAATCTTAATTCTGCTAACAACAGGACCTTAAAATGGTATTTAATACTTTTGATGCATGTGGAAATACAGGGGGAATTTTACAAGGTATCCTACGAAAACAAAGAGCATACAAATATCCGCAAGCAAAAAATCACACAAGGTTTGTAGACTATTAATCCTGTAGGCTTTGATTTTTTAAAATTGCTTTTCTAAGGTTCAGTCCAGATATGTGAAAATACAAGGCTGTAAAGAATAGCATCTAAAGTCCCTAAATTTTTTTCATTCATTTCAAACTATGATGCACAGTCATATTTGGGATTTGAAGGTGACTCTGGAGGTCACCTAGTCCAACCTTCTTTGAGCAGGACCAGCTGGAACTGATTGCTCAGGTTCATGTCCTGTTGTGTTTTGAGTGTCACCAAGGAGACTTCACTACTTCTCTGGACAACCTGTCCCCGGAGATTTCAACCACCCTCACATTGAATAAATGTTTTCTTATGTTTAAATGAGGGATTCTATATCTCAATCTATGCACATGGCTTTTGGTTCGCCTTCTGGATCTCACTGAGGAGAGTCTGGCTCTGTCCTTTCACTGCCCAACACCAGATGTATGTGGGTATGTATATATGTACAAATATATGTTTATATATGTATATAAAAATAAGTCTGGAAGACTGCCCCAAGCCTTCTCTTGAGGTTCTTTGCTGAACCCTCTTGTATATTTCCCATGCCTCTCTTGTAATGGGAAGTGCAGAACAGACCCCAGCCCTCAGGTGTGGCTTCCCCAGTGCTGAGCAGAGGGGGAGGCTCTTACTTCTCTTGACCTGTTGGCAGTGGTGTACATAATGCAGCCTAGAATCCTTTGCTTCCAGGGCACCATGTTGGCTTGTGTTCATCTTCTTGTCCACCAGGACTCCCAAGTCTTTCTCCTTGAATTCTTATGCATTTTATACACGCTTCTTGTACATTAGTCTTGCACAGCCACATATTTCTGAATCAAGCAGAGCGTCACATAGCAGTTAAGAGGCCCAAATCCAACAGGAACTGGGGGTACTCAGCCCTGCAAGATGTACTTGACCATTAGCATGATTGGGTCCTTCAAAAAGGTTTGGATTACCAAACAAAAATGCCTCAATGGGCTACTGGTAGCAGTTGCTGCCTGATTTTCTTTATTATGTTATATTATGAAGTTTTTTAAAAAATGTTATTTTAATGCATAATCTCTCAATACTACATGTAACTTACATAAATGTTTCTAAATTCTGCCTGTAAAATATCCATAAATTTCAGACTAACAATAGGCTGTCTATATACTTTAAACTGAAGATTCTACAAATAGTGCAGTAGACTATTAAAGCTTTCAAGCATCAGTAAGAGTTTGGGGCAGTTACTATTTTGCAGAATGGAGTGATTCTCAGGATTAGGTCCTAGAAGGTGTGATTAACCTTAACAATTTCTTCTGTGCTTTTCTTCTTTTCTCAAATGATCTATGTGGTTCTTGGTTAACTTTAAGTAAATGCAATGTGAAGTTAGAGTATTTTTTTACTCAATCATAGTAAGTTCCTTTTAAGTCTAGTTGAGTTTAGCTCTGGGTTACTCATGGACTTCTTGTCACAAGGTATCAGGAAATGACAGTGCAAGATCTGTGACTGTTCCTGCTTTTACCCCTGCAGAGGCAGTGCTAGGCTCTGTGAGCTAGACTAAGACAACGCTGTTTTCTCAAAGGCTACTGCTTTCTGTCTCCAAACTATACTTCATTTAAAAGATTGCATGTGTTTTAGTCCTTGAATCTCAGGGATAAATGTTCAGTTCAGTTTAAGGCCATTTAAAAAAAAAAATACAAGAATTCTCCTTTTCTGCAATACTGCAATACCTTACCCTCATCTTTGACTGGGTTAGTGTTATTCCTGAGACCATTTTTGGCATTTATCCAGAGTTTTATATGGAGCTGAGCCATCTGACTTTCATCCTTTTAGGACAGCATTTTAATACATATGTGATTGTGATAGTGATTGTAACTGCTAAAGTTGAAAGTTTTTGGGAATTGGGCAATCAGATTAAATATTCTAAACTAAAATTTTGATAGAACTTCACATACTATGCTGCTTTCCATTCTTTAGTGTTCTGTCTCTGTAGCTGACAAGAGGGAAGAAAGGAAAACAAATATGTTGTTATTCACATGATACTAATTGAAATTCAAGTATATGGTGTCAGAAAGGTAACATCTTGCTGAAAGTTCAGGTTTACTTACTAATGTAAATGAAAATACTGGTATGAAAAGTAACTGTAAGATTAGAACTTCATAAATAGTTCTGGCCAAAAAAATGGCACAGATAAAAGGTTGCTTGCTTCTGGGATTATATTTCACAAGACTGTATTCTGACTGTGGGTGGTATATTTAGTATTTAGGTAAGTTACATTTTCATTAGTATAGTACAGACACCACGGAAAGAACATAACACTATCTTGATCATAAATGAAGAAAAAAATTATGATTAAATACAAGTGCTTAAAAATTGCTGTGGAACTGTTTAGTTTTTGAACATTTTATGGTTTTATACTAGACTGGCTATTAGATTATATTTAATGGTAAATATTAAGTGGTTGGAGGATATTGTCTGTTTGCATAAATGTGCAGCTTCATTAAATGAAGAAAATGGGTGTATTTTTAATACAGGGCTACTGCTTTCTAGAATTATTCCCCCCCCACCCCAAGCCCCTNNNNCCCCCCCCAAGCACCTGCTATTCTTTGTGTTTTTCCATTTAATTTTTATGATTTGTATAGGTATATTTGGATATCTCACACACTGAGATTGTGCAGCTTGGTGAATTCTTCCGTTACCCATTTTACTGCATATTTATAGTGGTATTGTCAACCTCCATTATGCTAGACTGATAAACTACTCTTTCTTCTAAAAAGCCAGTCTATAGTTTTAACTTGGGCCATAAATATATACACAGCTGTGCAGATTTTAGTTTAAGCCTTCATAAAGCATGATTACAGCTGCAGGAGGAGGCAAGAGTTGAAATATATACATGAGGGTAGGGGAATGAAAAAGACATTGGTGAGATTTGAAAAGAAGAGCTGATGGGTTGAAAGTAGGGTATTCAATGTTTTAGCTGTTTATCTCTTTTATTCCTTTAATTGGTGTCTTGGAGGCATGGTGGAAATACAGTAAATCAATGCTTTTGTGTAGGAAGCAGTTTTTCTCCTTACATGTAATTTTATGATTTTGTGGATCTAACAGACTGCTAAGTGTGAGGATAAGAAGATACTGTAGGTAAATTAGACACAAGTACAAAATGAAGGTTGTCACAAATGTGCTGATCATAATTGTGAAAATAAAGGGAAGTGACCATGACTTGAATAGTTAAATGACAAACATATTGCAACATACCATTTTCAATATCACCTGTTCATATTTTGCTTGTGTACATTAGTATGCATTTTGGTTTGCTGTATTAGTTACAGAATATTCTTCTAAGAACTCGTTGTATAAGTCATGACAGACTGAAAGTGATTAATGACACAGATGGAGAATGAAAGGTTGAGATGACAATAAAGCAATGAATGTGGATCTCAGCATCATGCTGATGCTAGATGTTTATTTAGAAAGTAAATAAGACCTAAAAATGATTGTAGGTGCATCATCTTTTAATATATGTTACTTATGCAATGGTCTTTAAGTTATTTCAATATCAGTTGGGGGTGTTTTTTGAATAATTCAATAAAGCATTAAGTGATGATTTTAAACCTGATGGCCAAAATGAAAAAGCAACATGTAATAATTTTAGGAGAATCTCTTCAATATCTGTTTGAATTTATCTCATCTAGTAATGTGAACAGTAAAATCTATGAAGTATCAGTCATGCCTATATGATTATAGCACACATAGATGTGAAGTTCTGCATGTTCAGTTTTAGCAGATTGTTGGAATGTATCATTAGATAGTAATAGATAGCTTTCAAAGTGCAACTGATATGTTCTTGCTGACTAACAGGCTAACAGAGTGTGCAATGATTCATATAGCAAAGGATAAACCTGCATTTTAATATGCAAGAAATTCTAACTTGAAAGAGCTTGCACAAGTTGTCAAAACCCCCACAATGAAGAGTTAACAGTTCCTGCTCATCTGCAATGAAGTCTATTCTAAAGACTTCATTAAAGAAGGAAGGTACAGATGGCAAATTATGGTAGCTGTGAAATAAGTTTCCTCAGGGGCACTTGGAAACCTTTTAGTTTTCATTTTTTATCAGGGAAAGTGATGGTCAGTGTCAACAAAATGCAGTTTAGTATTTTTTTTTTCCTTTCTCTACAATTTCCTAGGCTTGCTTATAGAATTTTTTTTAACGTGTGGGTTGTTGTTGCTTGGTGATGGCTTTGGGTCTTTTTTCCAAATGCTATGTCCAATAAAATAAGATCCTTTCCTTGATAAAGTTATTTTACAGTTATTGGTATTTCAAAAGCAAAAGATTTTCCAAATGGTTTCCTGAAGCTCCTCAAATCTAGAGCAAAAGAAAAAGGATTGTATATTAAAGCCTTATATTTTTATTAGATAAGAAGGGTTTTGCCATTTATTCTTTCTGGAATTGGAGCAGTTTTATTTCCCAATAATTTCTTATCTCAGTCTGGAATTTTACCTGCACAGAAATTGTGATATGCTGAATTAGAAGTACTGCTTCCTAGTGTAGTAGTCAACAGGATTGTCTATAGGAATAGGGTGTTCTCTTAAATCTCAGGACTTTATTGAGACTTTAACATATGAATCACGCTGTCTCTGTATCTAGTGCCAAAAGTCTTTTAAGATGGATTGCTACCGGTTTAACATGAAAGGAATCACTGTCTTGCATATCTGCTACTGTGGAACAGGTTTTGCTGCTGTGGAGTGACCATCAGGGTGTACAACAGCTAGCTGTAGAAATTCTCGGGATTTGTGTAGGGCTTCTGCTTGGGGATGCCTCTGGGTCTTAGGTGCAGCACTCCATATTCATAGTTAAGAATATTTGACTGATCTATTATTCTTGCTGCTTCTCTAATTTACTCAATTCTCTCCTCTCTGAGCCCTGTTGAGGACAGTGAGCCTTACATAAAGTATTTGAGAAGGGTGGAAAAGTGATATGACTGGACCTCCTGTGCTTGATGGAGCTCAGTACCTTTTATGTTGCAGGGTTTGAAAGCAACAAGACCACCTTGTGTTCATGCTAAATATTTCTGTTGGAGAAACAATTTTCAAATGAGACATTATTTCAAGATATTTTAGTTCATACTGGATTTTTTCCCCCCCACGTTGTAGTTATCATTTGATGCTGAAGAATTTCCTAAAATAGATTAGAAAAGAGCAACTTGTGGGTTTTGTTTGAAACTTGGGTGTAGCAGGAGTCTGAACATAAGCAGGCAAGCAAAGATTGAGAACATCAATGCACAGAAATTCTTATATCTTGCGGGACACAATGATTTGGTGACAAATAGAGATAGCCCGGAGTCAACAGGGCTTCATTAGAAACACTGCACTTAAATGAAGCCTTATAAAAGGCTCAACTCAATGTTGTGTCAGCAATGAAGAGATACTTTAAATGTCTTCATCTCACGTGTTGAAGTTGAGGTATTTACTCTGATATTAATACAGACAGGCAACTGGTAAGTATACAGAGTATAATATCTTCAAATAAAGGAAAAAAAATTACATTTAGATTATGTTTGTATTGACAATTTTGTAATGGAGAAAGAATGGAAAAACTAAAGGAGTGAAATAATATAGTACAAATCCACAGAAGGGAAACTTACTGTATAGAAAACTGTCTCAAGTACATATTTACCATTAATTTAATACTTATTTAGAAGTATGTTGCCATGATTTTTTTGCCACAGTTTCCAACTGAAACAAGCAAAATTTTGGAGAGACTAGAAGCTATTACACACTTTGAAATGTTATATTAAGTACTGTAATATTAGTTGTAATGGAAAGAATGATTGAGAGATTGCTGTAGGTTGGTTGGCTCTACAATCCACTGTTTTCAGAAGCCTTAAATTTTGGAAAATATCTGTATATTTCAGTTATAGTTCATTAATTACTGAGCATTTCATTTCAGTTTTTTCCCTGGGAATAGATTAACTTTCTATAGCTTTTTCTTAAATCACTTCAAATTTCTCACTGCCTGAAAACTCTGTGAATTTTAAAGTCACCTGGCAAATTACTGAGAGAAGGATTCTTGTAGCTTTTCCAGATGGCCTGTCAGAGGAAAGGGCCAAATATCATGTGACACTGGATCTTTGTGCAATTCCTAGAGCAGTCAGGAGAGTTGCTTTAGCTATGTCTGATATGCTTCAGTATTTCAGAGAAGTTCTACAAACAAGGCTAACAGTGAAAATTCCTTTTATTTGCATGCACAGGATACAATCTTAGAACGGTATCTTAGATGCTCTACTTTTCAAACAAAGCACACAACATTTCTTGTTCATGTAGAAAGTTTTCCATATATCAACACAAAGTTCATATTTTGAAGAATTGACTTTATAGATGTGTGTGTAAAATCCACAAGTGAATGCAGTACACACGTGTAGTTTAAAAGAAAATCCCGTTCAAGGGAGTGTGGTAACAGTGGCATGTGGTACAAAGCATCATTAGCAAAACTCGTATCTGTTCGTTCTTATTGTCGCTTTGCAGACTTGTATTTAACAGCAAGTAAACAATCCTAGTGGTTCTGTCATGGAAGTAACATAGGAGTCATTTTGGAGTTTAGTGACTCTGGAGTGACCTTGCTTCTTTCCGTTGTCATGTTTTTAATATTAATGTTATTGATACGATGACAGAAGCAGTATATATTCTTTCCTAAAAGGTATTCTTTGCTGAACTAGAGAATTCCTTAACAGCGAGTAACCCTGAAGTCATTCTTAGAATCTCTTTCACCATCTGTCCTTGGAACTTAGGAGACAGCTTGAGATGCTGTTGTTAACCCCATGGTGGGCATTTGTCAGTGTTCATTATTTGGATTTTTCTTTCTTTTTGGAGTGGGTTAAGGTTTTTTGGCCTTTTTTTTGTTTGTAATTTTAGTTATTTTAAAAAGGGCGCTCCCATCAGGAACAGACAGTGTTCTGTGACTTGGTTGTTGATCGTAACTGCTTTTCCTGTTCTGCTAGAGAAAATTCAAGAAGGGTTCGCTGTTTAGCCTGCCAGCTCACCAGCTATTTCATAGAGAAGACCTCAGTATGACTGATGTTTATACGAAATTACCTTTTTATTGGTATGTTAAACGAGTCTAGGAAGAGTAGCTTGTACTAATTTTCGGGTTATTCTTCAAGAAGTCAGATGAAATACAGCAAATGAAAATTACTTGAAGTTTTTCGAGTGGTTTCAAAAAGGTGGATTGACTTTCAAATGATAACTGTATGAGAGTCTCAGTATTTCCTCTTTCACAGTGAGTACTTTTGATAATTAAATTTAAGAAAATCTTTTCAGTTATATCTAGCTGTCCTAATCAAAACCAATTTTTTCCCTTCAAGCTAAATGGCACCTATTAGAGACTAAGGACTTGTGAATGTTTTGAGTATATCAGAAAATTTTGCTTCTGTTTAGCCAACAGCTATAATCCATCTTTTTGCCTCAGTGGATCACCTTTGGGGTGGGGCATCAGAAATTTTTCTGGTGATGACTCATCCCAAAATTCCATTTAGAAACCTCCAAGGAATCTCACACTCTTTTGTTCTTAGGATATTTGAACTCTTGCAGCTGTGAAAAATAATGGAACAGACATGAAAAGGAAGCTGATGGAGTGAACCAGAAGGGAGCAATAGAGGGCTCTTTCCACCTGTTCTGTGTGTAGGCTGAGACTGGAGTTTAACTTGTGGTCCAGTTTACTTACCTTTTCTGCTGCTTTTGTTCTGCCACCTCATAATTTTGTGGCTGGGAGTTACAAATTAGTACATCCTGTATGAAGTCAAAGATGTTCTCTTCCAGCAGTGCAAGAAGAAATTGAATTGTTGAGATATAAAGTAACGATCATAGCTTAAGTACATATCCTTTTTTCACTTTAAAAATCCAGCTTGCAAATCCATTAGAATATCTGCTTCCCTCCGTCAGCAAACAGAAGCTGTGTAGAGATGTGTACTGTGTATTAAAATGCTTTAGATCCTTACTTAATAAACTTAAATGCGTCATTTTAATAAACACAGTAAATTTCTGCTGTTCTTATCCGAAGAATCACCATTCAGTACCTTTACCAAGTCATTTCATGAAGTTTGAGATACCTACAATGTAGGATTTTCAGGAATGTGCTTATTGTCCTCTTTTTTAATATTCCTTCTTTTTCCATCCAGTTACTCTTGACCTGAACCTGTGCTCTTTTCACCTGCTAGGCTGCTTTTTCTCTCCAGTGAAGGCCCTTGTTATGCTTGGAAGTCTATAGAGTGAAGCTGCTATTATGATCTTTGGCGCTGTGTGGGCGTAGCAATGGCAGGGAGAAAATTTCCATGTTGTTTTTATAGCAGGCACCTGATACCTAGAACTGAATCAGACTTTTAAACAGATTAGTTTCTTTTCAGGGATAATTAGTCTCAAAAACGGCATGATTTGTGTGAATCTAGTTTTGTCAATTTCCATTAGGAAAAAAGAAATCCAATGAGTTTTGAAGCTGTATTTAGAGAAAAGAAAAGATAATTTACTTTGATAAAACCTCTCATATTGTAATGCCAGTGCATGTTGAGTATCCAGCCTAAAATGAAATAAAACTCTTCTAGTAAAAAATTTAGAATGAAGTCAATTGTAAATATACAGAAGAGACAGAAGTTTTACTTATTGAATATAACATACTCATATTTGAGTATATGAAAAACCCCAAATATTTCCAAAATAGTTTTTAAATGGAAATCTTTTACTTGGAGTCAAAACAAAGAAAGCACTCAAATGTTGGGATATTCTTTGAAAAGCAGTTTTCTATCAAAGCTATTGCTGGATTCTTGCTTCAGCCTTTCTGCTGATGGGTAGGAATAGGAGTTCATCCTATAATAAATAAAAGAGATCAGTCAAAAATTGTTGTTATTGGCTTACCCCAGTTTTAAAGGTTTTGAAAATTATGGTAACACCGATGACTTTTCTGGATGCATACATGATTGTAAAACTAACACACACTCTCCAAATGTGTGGGTGAATAACTCTGTTTTGATGTTCTTTTAAAACGCATCAGATATCTCAGCTCGTGTTTCTCTTTAAGTTGGTGTGTGAATGAAAACCTTCGTTTCCATTAACCTCTATATTTAAAAAGAAAAATCACATAGCACTCAACTCTGTAGCTTAAAGAAATGAAGCACCATCAAAAAGATGTAGAATTATCTGTTACTGAAAAATTAAAGAGATAGCAGCAGCATCCAACTTCTAGTGGGTAGACACCCGTTCATTCCCACATAGACTATCACAATTCTTGAAGAATGCTGCTTCTCTTAGAAAATTTATATAATACAGGGTATTGTTTTTTTAAAATAGCCTAAAATGAGTGTTTATATATGATTCAAGATACTTTTGGTGAGTTTTTAGTAGCATGACGTGTTTACTTATTCCCACTTTGCATCCACTGAAAATGGGATGATTTAATCCTTTTAAAAATGACAAAGTAAATGAAAAATGCCTTTATTTCCATCCTGTGGAAAGCACCGACACTATAAATCTATGTCCATTTCATGTAAGGAAAATGTATCCAGGAGATTACTACTCTAGTAGAGGCAACTTATTCTGCCTTAGCAGAGTACTTTTTGGTCCAATGCCAAATCAGATTTTAAGTAACATCTCAAGGGTAAAGCTTCATTAAAACAGAAGGATTAAACCATCAAAAGTTCTTCCAAATTATGTAAGCCTCTGTGACACTTTGGTTAACTGGATCAAATTCATGTTAGAGGCTAGCTTTATGTCCTTCATTCTGTAGGCATATTAAAATCAGTGTCATATTAGGGAAACAGTAGAACTGTGTCTCATTTCTGTATCTCAGAAAGGATGAACACAACATGATGATTATTCTTCTTGGCTTTAGCCTTCATTTATTCAAAGGCTTTGAAGTTGTGTTTGGGTGGCAGGTTGGAGCAGGGTGGCAGAAAACAGTCAAGATTACTGTGAATATACTTGTAGAAGGAGAGGAAAAATCAAGATTATTGTGAATGCACTTGTAGAAAGAGAGGAAAAATTCAGGCCTTCAAGTTTTTATGCTGGGGTTTGTTTGGTTTGGGTTTTTTAATAAAAAAATTTAACAAAGTTTGATTATTACTTACTTATTGTTCACTGTTCTGGACTCTGAGACATCAGCATTCTGGTGTGATAAATTTATTCTAAAAATTTGTTAAAGTAATTGACATATCACTGCAGTGGTTATTTACAAAATCATGATGGAGGATAGGCTTGTCAGTCTCACTGGGGGAAGTATAGGTTCATATTTTCCCTCTTGTGAAAATCATATCAGTGCTCTGTGTGCATGAGAAAGTATTACTCGTTTTTGAAATACAGTTGTGAATGTGAGAATACAAAGTTGTAGAAGTCTCTGCTTCTTTTTTTTTAATGATAAACTCCTTGATTTAGTTTTTACAAAAATGTTTGATTTTCACTAGTTAAATGCAACAAAATACTTCATCACAACTTTTTCGAGGTGAAAATTTATATTAGCTATTGTCTGTACAACCACTTTTGAAGCTACAGCTGAAAAACCCACCAAAAAGCATTGGAAAAACAGCTGGTGAAAGACTGTGAAAATTTGGAGTACTAGACTCTGCTTTGAACAGAGACATTTGCTTCATCACAAAATAACATTAAGGACGATGTTATTCACAGAGGACAGGTCCTTGTGGTCTACTTGCTGATTTGGGCAAAAAAGCCAGGAGAAGTGCAATACCACATTCTCCTGCATTGAAAGGGTGCTTCTTACTCTGCTTACTTACTGATGTAGCCAGGAAGAGACTGCAGAAGAGACTTCTCCAAACTTATGTTCTTAGTACCTGAGACAGCTAGGAATACATGTGATGGTATACACTTATTAGAACATTTTAGCAGTTTTGGACATGCATGTTTCCCGGGATACTGGCTTGTGTGTGTGTGCACTCTTTTCTCTGCAGCTGTCTCACTGATGTTTGTACTTATGGCATGAGTAAGAGACTGTTCAAGTGTTGCACCTTATCTACATTTGTAAAAGGGCCAAAGTACCTAGAAGTGATATAATTACCAGTGCTGAAGATAAAATCTAGAATATATATGGAGACAGAGAGAGACAGTAAGGTTCAGTGACATTATCTAATATCTGTCAGGCTTGCAACCTTTTAGGGTTTGAGATCTCAATAGAACTGAAAGAATATGTGGGCAGAGAGAGAGACCATGTTTCTTCTGGATTCATTTTTATCTAAATATATAAAAGAACTGGTATTTATGAATCTTCTGGATTAATAAGTGCAGTATAATAAAATACTGTTCTAAAAAGGCTAATCTTATGAAAAGCTTGCTCTTAAGCTCCATTGACTGCTTCATATTTCTGTGGGTAGAGAGAATTGCTCTTCCTTTAGCTGAAAGTAACGCAGGACCCTTGTGATTGGTGGTGGGGGTTGGTGTTTTGTTTTTTTGGGGGGTTTGAAGTTTTTGCTTAGGTCATAAAAACCTGCAAAAATATGTTACTGGGAATGGCTTTTTAAATTACCGTTTGTTGTTTAACCTCGCAGGAGAGCAGTCTGCTTTTGCATGCAAACTGTATTCTTTTTCTCCTGTCTGCAGTTCTTCAGTCTTTGATGACCCAAAAGGAATACCAATGTATTCTCTGATGACTGGAAACAATTTAAATAGGAATTTAAATATAAACTTTTAAAGTCACTCTGCTATTTCTATATGTTGTTATTTGTTGTTTTAAAAACTATTTCAAATTATAAATGTAACCAATGAAATAATGAGCGACAATCTATGTGGAATTAGGATTGCATAAACTCAGCTGCACAGCAGAAGGAAAAAGAAAAAGTAGGGCTCTGTGAGAAAGTGGTGTGGAAAGTGATCTTTTCCTGCTGGAAAAATTAACAATGTAATAAAGAGCCAGGTAGAACATAAAAAGATAAGCTGCCAAGATCTGAAATAAAAAGGTGACCATTTTAATGGAGTTTGGACAGAACTTCAAGTTTGAAAAATGTGCTAATAGTTTGCAGATGTGCAGAGATTGTGGGGACTTAAAAAGCAGGATGAGCTGAAATAAAATCAAAGGAAAAGATCCTTGAAAAATGCAAAGCGAGCTACTATGTTTAAGGAATATGAAATTACCGTTGTTGTCTTTGGAAATTAAAAAATGCAGCCCAATAGCAAGTCTCATTTGGGAAAGAAACATCTGTATGTATTAGATTAGAGGTCAGTTGCGGAAGCCACAACTTTACTGCATTAAGGGAAAAGCAAGTGCATGAAGACATATTTTTGCTTCCTAAAGTGACAAGGTCTTGGTCAATTGCAGTGTCTCTTTTCCTCGACGAAATAGTGCTGGGAGTAGAGAAAACTAAGTAAGTGAAATGTTTAAGGGGAAAAAGGCAAGCAAGACAGTGTAAAATGTCAAGATATTGATAACTCTTTGTAGAGATTGATAATAAGAAAGGTTGCCCTTGACTAGGGTTGAAACCAGGTGACAGGGAAATATTTTGGGGCAATAGCAGATCTGATATTTTCTTCTGGAATTTTTGTTCAATCTCAGGACACCTGAAAGTCAGAGACCTATAGAATGTTTGTATGCACAAGTCAGCAAACATTTCCTTCCTACCGTCAAATGTGAATGTACTATCTTCTGTTCTTTTTTTTTTTTCTGGTAGATTCTCACTAAATACTAGGTGAGCTGAGCCTAAACTCACCTAGGAACAATTCACATGGATAAGGCAAGTGAGCATGTATGCGCATGCATTTTGTGGGGTTTTTCTGTATTTTCTTTTTTTTTTTAAATTAAACTCAATCTGTTTAAGGGAGATTTAACACCTTAATTTGAAATATGGAAACCGCAGTAAAAAGTGCAACCACTTCTAAAATCCCGCTTTCTGTAGTCCCACAGAGACAGAAAGAGATGGACCAAAAGGACTTTGAAATTCATGCAGTGCTGCTACACCACCAGAGCTCTGTTTGGTTATCTCTGTCCAAAGCTTCTGTTTCTATTTTAGAGTCAGCTATTGTAATCTTGCTTCTGACAATGCTTATGATGTCGTTGGCTTTTTCACTAAAACTGCATCCCACTGTAAAGAGGAGGTGGGGGTGAGCAAAGGGGTGCCTGGTCATGCATGAGGATGGGGTCATTGTGTTTTAGGTTTGCATCAGTCTCGATAGCAATCCTCAGATTGCAATTATGAAAGTGGACTTAGCAAACAAGCTGCTGTGGTACTTTCTGCCAGCTGAATTTTCTGAGGTAACAAGTTATTTTTTGAGTAAAAGCTATCCAGCAAAAAAATAATTTCATGTTTCTGGTATATTTTTTTTATATTACACATTAAATCCTAAACCGCATTGTCATGCCATCTGTCAGAAGCTCTTCACAATATTGGGCTGAAAGAATAAGCTTTTTCAGTAGATAACTGAAATTCAGTTCTTCCAGACAGGAAATAATTGAATATAAGTTGGAAAACAACTGGAAAATTTTGCTCCCAGTACCAGATTTCATGGCTGTACACATGGAAGCTTTCATTGTTTAACTCTGTTCTAGTTCTGAGAGAAGACAACTGAACTTCTGGTGTGTCTGAAACAGACTTATAGAGCAATATAAATGATGGTCTTTTATTACAAAGGATACCTTTAAAGACAGTAATTTTTACATGGTTCATCCTGGAATACAAGACTTTTCCTATCTCCTCGGATCACCTATTTCTAGTACTTATAGCAAGAATGACTGGCCTCAGCATCAGTGCAACCTAACAAAGGGAGACTATGATGGTTTTTTTTTAATAAATGTACTTAAAAAAAGAAACAAACAACAAAAAGCCTGGTTACATTTTCTGAGAATTGTTTTGGAGGAATCAGATAACTCTGATAATATCCTAGTTAAGAATAACAGATGTATTAAGTTCAGTATTTCCATGCGTTAGTGAAATCACCTCTGATCATTAGTGAAATCATTGGTTACATCCTCTGCTCTAAGGAAACGCTGAGAGAATTGGGCTTGTTCAGAGTGCAGAAGAGAAGGCTCTGGGAAGACCTTCCAGCAGTCTTTCAGTGCTAGAAGGGGGCCTGTCACAAAGATGGGAACAAACTTTTTAGCTGGGCCTGTTGTTATGGAACAAGGGGTAGTGGTTTTAAACAGAGTTGATTGAGCTTGGATATAAGAAAGAAGATTTTTGCAGTGAGAAGCTCTGGAGCAGGTTGTTCAGAGAGGTGGTGGATGCCCCATAGCTGGAAACAGTCAAGGTCAGGTTGGACAGGACACTGAGCAGCCTGAGCTAGTTCAAGATTTCCTTGCTCTTCACAGGGTGATTGGACTAGCTGGCCTTAGAATAGTTTGAGTTGGAACGGACATTTTATGATTCTATGCAATCAAATAAAGGTGAGTTTCTTTGCAGCATTTCCAGGAAATATTTATCTTAACGTACACGAACAATCTCTTACATACTTTTTCTTAATTTTTTTCTGTTGCTTCTTCATTTTATTTGCTTTATTTTCTAAGATCCCTTTCTTTCCCATGTGTTTTCACATAAACTTCATGCTTTAGATCTCAGGGCCATTTCACGTTTGTCCTAAGGTTGCGGTATGAGTTGTCTAGCTCTGCAGAGTTGTTAGAGTCTGAGTAGTTGTTAGAGCTCTGCACAGTCTCCTGCATTTCCTCCCATAGAGAGTATTACTTCTGTGTTAAGTCAGGTGAAAATTACACTTTTATTATGGTACACAGTATTAGGCTTTTGGTTCTCTGAACTTTTTCAGTCCTTATTCATGCTGGATAGCTTTCCTGCTGCACTACTTAGGTTATGTCACAGTGTCAGTGCAACTTTATAACTTCAGTTAAGGAACTGGAAATAGTTACAGTAATAGGGAGCAATATCTCCCCTGCATGCTTTTTCATTCACTGACTTAAATTCTACTCCAGCTGAAAAAGATGCATGATGTTAACACACAAAACTTGAATGTCAATGGATTTCTCCATCTGCACAATGTGCACTTAAGTATGACAAGAAATGAGTCACTCATACAAATATGTAATGGTCCCAAATAGGTGGCTGTGCACAGTTATGCTTGCCTGCTTCGCTCCCCTTAAATGGTGAATTTTCTGGGGAAAAAAAAAAAGACATTTTGTTAATTTGATGACTATACTTAAAAACCAACTGTTGTCAGTTTTTATGGAGCTGTTTTCAGTGAAGGATTAGAGTACTGTGCTTATGGTTTGTCAGGTACTTAAAAGAATCATGGCCACATGCAGAGAGGAGTGTAAAGGATTCATATTAGCAACAAAAGCAGCAAAACGGAGAATGAGGAGTTTCATGCTTGTTCTTTCTATGTAACATTAATTCTGGTAGTGAACATCTACTCAGGATTCCCAGCAGCTGTGGTGCTCTCTGAGGAATAAATAAAACCAGCATGCGAATAATTTTGTCTTCCTCCTCCCCACTTGGCTATTCTGTGTGTTGGCTTTGCTGCAGAAACAATGATTTTTATCAGAAAAGCCTAGAACAGACTGAAATGTATTGGGATTTTAAATTTATCAGCTCTCTCTGTTTGACACTTGATTGGTTATCCTGTTTTATGACCCTGGTCTGTGGCAGGAACTGTAATAGCTTACGTTAATAAAGTTCATCCTTGATACTGACTTGGTCTAAAGGATGTTAAAAAATAAATGTCAAGACAGAATTTTCATTCCTCTACCCCCCTACTACCAGCCATTTCTCTTGCAAAGACCAAGTGACATGTGTATTTTATCTTTTTTTTTTATAATATACCTACCTTCTAGAGCATCATTGGTTTATCCATTAAAGAATCTGTACTTATTAATACTCTTGGATGAGGAAAACTACAGAACAATCCTGTGGCAGGGCATACTCATTTACTGAAGTTTCTCTATGAAATACACGATGGCATGTGTACAGGATAGAATCTGATGATGATCATATAGCATACGATGATATATGTTTGAAGAAATCACCGTAAAAATAGTAAAGTAGTTAAGATGTTGAAGCCTTTTATTTACCTTCATTCAATAATAACCGGTCTGTGCCACAGAAATAAAACCAGTGGAGTTTAAAAGTGAACTGCAGCCCACTGGGAGAACACCTCAAAACAGACGTATGTGTTATTAGAGGGGCTGCACCCCTTGCATTCATCTTGTGGGGTTTTTTTTTTGTTGTTCACTTCTTTATGATGTGGACCCTATGCATTCAATTCTCCACTAGGTGACTCCCCCAAAAAATAAGAAAAAATCGATTCCAAGCACACGTCACATGACGCTCTCAAGTGCTACAGTTCAACAGTAAAGTTTGTAAAAATGACCACTAATAGTAATAAAAAAGATTTTGCATTTGGGAAAGAAGATAACCAAGTATAAATGAGAGCACTTTTGTTCAGCTTTTTTTCTGTTCTAAACTAGTTAGAATTATTTCTTTGTGAGTTACAGACTATCATTTGTGAGGCCTGCAGTCTATAATCTCTAGCATCCTGCTGCATGAGGCTTCTGATATTTTTTAAAATTACTTTGTATGTACTATAGAACACCTAAAATCACTTTGCTTTTATAAAAAAAATGAATTACCATAGTGTCTTTCTGCTTCTGAATTTGATCTTATTGTACTGCTTCACAGAACTTTCAGGAGGGGCTGAATTGTTTTGAAAGCTTTTTCCCATTGTGGATGGATCCAGACATCTTTATTGCCAAAGTGAAAATACTAAATGTAGTTTTTTCATCTGTGGCTTTGTAACTACTGTCTCCTCTTGGCTTTCATCAAAGCACAAAGATTTCCAAGTAATTTTCAAGCCACTGCAATTCTTCCAAGACTCTCAACTTTATCACTGTTATCAACTGGCAGGGCCCAAACTGGTTCAAGAGATTGCTAGAACCCCATCCCCTGGCACTTATCGACAATAATACAGACACAAAGGCATTACTAGACTTATTTTTATGCTGCTGGGCTCTTTAGCAATATTAGCCATGTAGCATACATGGCACATGGAAGTTCTGGTAAGAAGCCTAGTTTTTTTCTTGGCTTTGTACTTCAGAAAAAAGGTAAGGAACTGGAAGGACACACCCCTTACCATTTTACATTAATATTTTTTTTCCTTTGAGGGAAGTGTTGCTGGCAGGGTAATTCCTGTATCGTTCATTGCTATTGGTATGCTTAGCTTGCTTTGCTGCTTCTGGATGCTGGACAGGGCTAGTGGAAATGCTTTACAGCGAGTTTTGAGATGTAAAAATGCAAAGTATGGAAGCCCTTTGTAGCTAAGAACCTAGAAGCAGCTTGGTCTTTGAGACGTGGTTAAGAAAGCAGTTGTGGGTTCAGAAAGGGCCTGGGGGCTGATTTTTCTACTATAGCGTGGATCATTCCATGTGAGGACTGAGGACTTGTCAAGCAGTGATAAGATAGATTCTGTATATTCAGCTCTCCCTAGAGTTATATAGAATCTCAGAAAGGTATCAGTATACTTTCTGGTGTAAAAATGACAGTGTAATCATTGCATCTTACAATGGTAATTCCTAGTAGGAAGCTTGGAATTTCCTTTGCATATTGCCCATTTGGGAGAGGAACATAGAAAAAAATTCACTACCCCAGCCCAAACCAGCATAGTTATAAATGTGGCTGAGCCAGGAGAGTTCTGACAGCCAGCTGAAAGAGCAACTTGTGTGTTTAAGCCTAAGGGAACTTAAATCTCAGTCTTTCTGTGGATGATCTGGAAGAGCAACAGCAGCAAAACAGCTTGCCATCTTGGCAATGAGAGAACTTGACACATGAATTGAAAAGCTCCTACTGTAGCAAGAACAGTTAAAGTTTCTTAGACATCAATATTGTACTTGACTCAGTGCTTTAAGGTTTTTTCAGCAGTAATTGATTGTGTCATTTGCATGTAAAGGATTCCTAGTGTGGGAGTTAGTAATTCTCTCACAACCAGAGGGAGGAGAGAGCTGGTTTTCCTGAAATTGTAGTATATTTACTACAAGTGTATTCAAAAGTAATCTGTTACATTCAACGTTATTCAAGCCATTTCACAGATGATTATTTTAAGGTAACTGTAGGTACCCTATTGTGGCAGACCTACTAAAAGTATATGAAAGTCTTACAGCTTTCAGTCCTCAGGCCAGTCCTACAGTTGTGGTGGGATTCCAAATAATTGTCTCAGTCTGCAGATATGCTGCTGTTGACTTTCACACCTTGATTTCTCCACTCAAGTTTCTGTGGTGGAATTGAAGTATTTATTTCTGATAGCAGTCTTCCAAAGCTGGTGTGTATTTGAACAGATTTGCCTCTCTGATGTCAAAGTGGCCAGAAGAGGCGGGAGGCAAGTAAAACAAAGTGATTTGAAGACTATCTGCCCAGGTGCTTTTTAGTAAGAAGAAATTGTAGCTTTGTGCCACACTTGAGCAAGCACCAGTACTGGAGAAGTGCTAAATCTTATCAAACATTTTAATGGTTTCCAGACCAAAAGCTGTGAAAGCAATCTTCTAAGGTAATGTAGAATGTTTTCTGCTAGCTACCCAGCATAATTTTCTTCTTATCAGCCTTCCACTGTGAGAAATGTCAGCCTGTCTCAGTGTTGTATTTAGCCTTGTCAAGCCCACAGTCACAAAACTGTAAAAATTAGCATGATCGATATTTTTATTAATCTTTTTTAGCTATAGAATCTCAGGATTGAGATAAGTTTAGGTATTCAGCACAATAATGGATCCCAAAATTTTCCCTATAGCCTCATCTCAGCAGAGAAAAATCCAATAAGCCCTGTCATCCTTGGTAGTTTATTTTCAGTAATGAAAGTCCTGTTACTTTCGGGAAATCCAAGGTAGATGAGCTAGAGGCGCTTGCCTGCCTATAGAAATTGGAAAGAAGTGACCAAGTAGTTGATGCACATTAAGTGAATATATGCTAATTCTACCCAGGGGACGTTGAGATGGCTCTGCCTCATTGCACACGCCTAGCTTTTCTTTAGTGGCAGGCTTTTAGTATACTTGCTAACCTAATTTTCAAACTCTCAAGAAAAAATGAGTAGGGAGGACAAAAAACCCTCACGAATTTTAAAGTAGATGTTTTGGTGCAGTGCTTGTACCTGTCACCAAAAGTTTTACGCAGTTAGACTCTCTTGGGTTTTTTGTTTTGTTATTGCTGTGAGTTTTTCTTTCCCCATTATATGAAGCATAAGCGTTTCACATCGCTTAGATGTCATTAGTTTGCAATGTTCAAGTACGTTGCCAAGAACAGTTTATTTCCTCAACCTACTATTTCCTCCTTATTTTGTAGGAAAGAGAAGTTACATGGTAAATTGGTGGTGAATATTTCCTTGAATAAGCACTGGAGACCTGTCAATATATCAAATACAAGTGAGTCTGCAGTTACAGATACAACATGGGTACACTTCATAGCCTGCATGTTAGTAGTGTGGTGACAACTAAGAGGAGAAGCAATACTCTGGAATATATATATATTGCATTTGTTACAGTGTAGATCTGCAGTTCTTTGGTGTATGCTGCAGACTCCTAATTTCAGTGACCTCAGGACTTGTTCCAGACATCTGCTTGAATCTAATTGTGGGGGAAGGTGTTTGCTTTGGTTTTCTTGGTGATTCTGCTCTTAGGGTGACTTTCTTTACTGTGTAAAAACTTTCTATATTCTGTGACAGGAATACAATAGGCTAATTGTCAGCGAAATTGGTGAGACTTAGTTTTAAAAATTAATTCCTAGGAAAATAAGAATAAAACAAAGAGAGGACTTAATGAATTTGCATATTTAATTTTAGTTTTTGTTTGGTTTCTAAGCATGTTTTTTACTTTGTGGCTAAACCAATGTGTATGTGTGAACACGTGCACCTTTGTGTATGTGTCTCTATAAATTAGCTGTATATATATAAACTGAGATCTCTTTATGGCTTTGCCTTTAGGCAAATGCTGCTACCTATGGGCTAGGTAAAAATGTAATCTGAATTGGTGATTTGTGCTACTCATAAGAGCTCAGAAGTGCTAAGTATAACTGCTGTGTAGGGTACCAGTTTAGAAAATAATTAGTCCCCTTATCTGATAATAGATTTGATTCTTATCTTTCACTTAAGTGAGATAAAATCATGCTTTAGTTCTATTAAATGCATACTGGTGTCTAGGCTGTATAGTGCAGGGGAAAATAATGAGGCTGGTAGTATCTATCTCAAATACAGCTATAGATAATTAGCGAATTCAGTCTTTTAAAAGAGGGTTGAAAGGCACTATTTCCCACTAGCATTATATAAATAACAGACATTATGGCTGGCATCGAAGATTTAGGGACTTTTGAGTTACGTACGTGGGAGGCTTTGCTGAGCAGTCTCATAAAATACAATGTCATTGCTATTCCTCTTGCAATATTTGGATTCTCCTTTCAATGTGCAGATCATTAGTAAACTGTGAAGCAATCAAGTAATCAGAGCCCAATTAAGTGGCTCATTCTATTCCTGGGCTTAGAGAGGGTAGTGGATGTGTGTGAAAGTCTGGCTGCTAAATAGACCCTAAAGTGCATAGTGAGTGAAATCTTTGTGAAGAATATAAGGCAGTGAAAAATGGAGATGTCGTCTGACCATGAAAACGCAAGTGCAAGCTCATTTAAGTCTGTATTTTTTTTCATGCAAATGTAATCACAAAATGAACAGTCTGTAGTTTTGGTAGTAGATTTAGGACTTTCTACTGTGTGTAAAGAGACTAAAAGAGTAATGAAATTTAGAAATATAGATTCATCCATAGTTGATAAAGCTGAATTCTGCCTTGTACTTTTTTTATTAGAACTTTGTCTTCCATTTGCTCCTCTGAGCTGTAGATATTTCCAGTCCACATCTGAATATATAACTTATCTGTGTGCAAATTAATATTCAGATTGAGAATGCTATGCCTAATGCTAAAAAAGAGAAAGAGATGCTGAAAGAGGTAACTATTAACTCAGGTCTTTGGGTCAAGAGAGATTTTTGTGCTGTGATTAGGAAGCAGTTTTTCCAAGGATGACAGCCCTGAGATGGAGATGGATTGCTTTAGTTTAGGAGAGAAGAAGTGTTGTGCAGTTAGGATTCCTGAGACCAAGAGATGATTCAAGCATAAAAGATGGAAATATATCTGATACCTCTGTAGGTGAAAATGTGACAGCAGATCTAAAAATGAAGTAGTCACCTCAAACCCTTGACTAAAAATATGAATTATGGAGGTTAGAAATTGTCCAAGAGAAGGCAAGAGAATTACTATTTTATCCATGATCAACTGCCTATGGAAGGCTTAGAATAAAATAGATCATCTTTGCAAATAAATTTTCCCAGCACGGCTTTTCTGGCATGATGGGCAATTCTTTATTTTATTTTTTATTCCAAAGAAGGGACTAACAGTGGTAGTATCAGCTTATTTTTCTTTTATTGTATTGAATTTTATATTTATCTTTAAAGGATTAAAGAAAAGTCTGTCAAATATTAACAACTCCACCTAATTTTCCAAACAACCAGCCTAACCTCCCTTACAATTCCAGGTTTTAAACCCCACCAAGTTATATGGAGAGCTAGAAAGTTAGAAGCCAGATGATGATTTTAGCATTTAGTTTAGCAGAAGGATGTTAAGATTGTCAGAGGTGAGGCACGTGCCAGACAGTTTTATCAACTTCTCAGTAGTTTCTTGTGACACTGGGCATCCTTTCAGCACCAATTTGGTTATTGCTAAAGTAATTTTGAACTTATATTTGCCTGAGCACTGAAGAGCTTTAGAATATTATTCATGCCTCATATCAACGCCTGAGGTTTTTTCCCTTTGTTTTTTTAGTTTAAAGCACATTCTTTTTATTCTTTTGAGTAGGGCGTTGTACACTGGAAATCACACATAGGTTTTTATTCCTCAGGGTTGCATTTCCTTAATACTCTAAGTAGCCATTATGTGAAATTATTTATCCTGAGGAATCTGTATACTTCCTGATGTGTCTCCTTGTGTTTCTAATTAGTGACCTTGGTTTTGTGACCATCCCTGAAGCTGTATCTTTGACATGATAGTGGATTTCTAACCAGATAATTTTTATTCATGCACAAGTACTGTCTCAAGGTGTGCATCAAACCCAATAATAGAAGCAGGGGAGAGTTTTTGTTACACTGACAAAGAAAATCCTTGATATGAAGTTGGTTCTGAGCTGTTCAGTGGTGCAAGCATCCTGTTCATTTTAATGAGGTAGTAAGAGGCATTAAGATTCTGAATGGAGGTTGCTAATAAAAAGAATGTGTCTGTAGAACAAGTAATGAAACTATGCAACTATGTCTTATTATATCTTGTAGTAGGGATCTATGGTCATACTTTTGCAAAAATGTTGGTATGTAAAATAGAAACTACAGGACATAGAGCCAGAAATAGTAGTGACTTCGTAAAGAGTCAAACTACTCCTACTACAGGTTCCTACATGGAATCACTCTTCAGCTTTTTAAAATACTTGTCTGGAGTGTTTGAGATCCAGGAGTGTCCATCTGTTTGAGAACCTGAAAAGTAAAATGAGTGGATAAATTGACCAATCTATTTTCATCATTCATTCACTATAAAAAAACAAAGTAAAATGTGGAAAATCTGATCTGATTTCCTATTTTCTAAGCATTTTATAAATTCTGATTAATATACCTGTTGAGTCATTTCTGGCGAAATGGGTGAGTGTTGGGATAGAGTTTTCTAGAATCATCTGGAAATAAGTGGGCTTTAGGCTGGAGTCAAATGAGGGTTCTAACTTAGGTTTTATGCATGAGTTAGTCAATCTCTGTACCTCCTCCCTGCCCCTTTTTCACTGCTGGGCACAACCAGCCTCACCTATGGAGAAGGCTTATCTGGAGCTGGACAATGCAGACAGTCAGAACTCAGGGCCATTTAAGAAAAGCTCAGTGGGTGGGTAATGTGATATGTAGGTATCACTGAAACATCAGAGGGGAGATTAAGGCACCCAGTTACTGAAAGGGGTAGCAGGGTGACCTGGGCTTTTCTGTAGCTTTGAAGACAGAAGAAGAAATTATAGAAGAGACTGGTCTGTAAAAGAGATTGTAGCAATTGCTTTGATTAAAAGAAGAGCTGGAGAATACTGTGTACACAGCTTTTTCATATAGTTAAATAGGATTTATATTATTCATCAATGATGGTGTTATAGTTAAACCACAAGGGTGTTTTCTGTAGTTCTTTTCTCATCATTAGTAATTAGAATGATATTTGCCTGTCAATATAATTCATCTCCTCACTAATTAGCACGCTGGTGCAATTTGTTAACTGAAGCTAAAGAAATAGAACTGTGTGTGACTCATTCCAAAATGCAACTCTGCTCAGAAAGCAGGTCTGCATCAGAGCTTAATCTGGTGGCAGAAGAAACAGGTTAGTTCAGAGAGAAAATGGTTTTAGTGGCCAAGACTCCAATAGTTCAGTCTAATCTAATGGAAATCAGAGGCAAGGTTCTGCTGATTTTGGTTGGGTAACCTTTGAAAATCAGTGGAGGGCTTAGAAATCTTTCTTAGACAGTAAAATTTTTTTCCTTTTACCAATAATCGACAATAATGATGAGTTTTTGGTAGGCAGGTCTATTTGAAATGTGCGTTGTGTTAAGGTGCATATTCATGGGATACCAGAGGTATCAGAAAGAGGACTGGTATGTTTGTCTTCTGGTTTGAACCTTCCTTGCAATGCAGAAATTTCATTGTCCTATATTTTCAATTGAGTTTACAACAAGCTTATACTGCTTTCTCTATTGAAAATTATTTGTAACACAATTCTTTCCCTGCTTAGAATTTCCTTCAGAATAAACCGTCTTCTTCAGAGATGACTTCTTTGAGATTTGATCTGCACACTATTTGTTATGTTGGTGCGTATGTTGCTGTTATATGTTGCTTTGTTGTCTGGTGAGAGGGCTGAGAGCAGACTTGGCAATGAACCCTTGAGGACTGCAGGGGGAATAACAGTGGAGATAAACAAATGTCAAAAATTGTACTTAAGCTATAAAATTTTCAGCTTCTTAATTGTTGAGATCTTAATCTCTTACCCTTTGGGAACAAGTGCTTTCACTTGTTATCCGATTGTCACAAAATGTTCTAGCTACTGATGTGTCTGAGTGTGCAGCAAAGCCTGTGAGGCCCAGGTGCCAGACTAAAAGAGAGAGCAAGGGAGAGATCCAATTCTTCTTGTTTGTCTGGTTGTGGGGTCTTACCTTTATATCTCACATCACAATCTGTGCCCATGATACTACATTCCAGCTTCTCCAGAAGAGAAATGTGACTTAAAAGTTTGGAAGGAATAGATATTTCAAAACTAAAAACTTCTTAGGAACAATGATTAGCCTTTTCCTGCATAACTAGAGAAGTTCCACCTAGGCCATGGTGTCAGAAGGCTACTGACCGGAAAGGAAATTGGTAATTGATGTTAACTGTGTCATTAAGGAGGGTTCTTAAAATGAGAAGTCTAATGGGATGTTGACTTGAACACAGCAGTGATGAATTGTACCTATCCTGTAGAAACGTCAAACCCTTGCTTCTGTTCTTTCACTTAAAGCAAGATGGGAGGAATTTTTGCAATGCAAATAGAAGTAGTAGTGCAGCATTTTGGGAAAAAGGAGTAGTTTCCTTGAATGGTGGCCAAATTGCTCAGAGTATACTAATGGAACTGGGTAACAAGTCAATACAAAATTACTTGTGCTGCAAAAAATGCCTTTTTTTCCTCTTTTTTTAAACAAAGCACGAAATTAATTCCTATTAAATGAATTCAGTAAATTGTTCATGCCAAATGCTTTCTTCCATTTACATGTTGTTTATTTATAACATAGAGCTATGTGATTTTCAGATTCCATTATTTTACTTAACAATATTTTTTTGCGTTTTCTGAAAGCAAAGCAATTCAGATTAACACAAAACAATTGTTTGAGTTGTCAAAATGGTCATCTTTAGCTGAATGCTAAATGATTTTTGTTTAGTCAAATTTTCAAAATGTCTAATGAACACTTACGTTATTAAGCATGTTTTACTTAACAGATCAATTGTTTGAAACCTGGAATTTCAAGATAAGGAAAATAAAAGCCTTTTGATGTTATTTAGTAACCAGGCTGTTTATGGTGTCCGTAGAAATTAAGTATCACTTATTTGTCTTAAGGATTATTGTGTGGAACTCTGCTTTCTCATCAAAATATTTGGGGGAGAAGGACGAAATAGCTTCTAAGGAGGGAATAGGAAATTGAAGAATTAACGGTATAAGCTCCCAGTATGTTTCTTCACTTCTTTAATTTTGCTCTTGAAGGTAAAAGGATTGTAAAGACAGTAATACAAAAGTCAATGTTCATGGAAAGATATCTAAAGGTAAAACAGAGCACTTTTATACAGTGTGTGAAACAATATATCAGTTGCTAGTAGCAACTGTGGTAAAACACTTTCCCTTGTAACTCCCACTTTTCACACATTTTCAGTTTTCCTTAACATTTCCTTTCCTCTCTAATATAACATGTTCTGTAGATTTCCCTTTCAGTCATTACCCAAACAAAAGAAAATGTGACAAAGATGGTCTATTTTTTTTTTTCTTGTTTTGGCCAAAGTTTTTTGGTGTGATTTTTTTTTTTTAATAAAAACATGAAAATTGTCAATTGAATTGGGTTATTACTAATTGAATGTATTTGATTTTTCCAATGTAAATTCTAGATATAATAATTAGGAGCCTTGAATGCTCATATGAAAATTAAATTAGCTCTTTTCTTGCTTTGCAATATCTTCATGGTACTGAGAATATTATGACTTTTGTAGAAGCTTTTTCATCTTTCATCAGATCAAATGATCAAATGTTAGTCTTGGATGTTTTAAGGGCTCTCTAAGCTTTTGTAAATATACTATAAATATTTGGATTGTGTGAGTAAATTTATTTCTGATGGTTTTTCCCTGGGAGTGATTTCAGGGTAAGGGAGATATGATATAAATCATTCTGGTTTTGGAGTACAACATGGTTGTTGTCAGTCTTATGGTCCTGGGCTATTCTGCCAATGCCCACCAAATGAATCAGGATCACTTTGTATCCTCACCCCTAAAAAGACTTCGTATTGTGAAATTATAGTTACTAGGATTGGAAAGGACCTGAGGAGGTCAGGCACTCATCCCTCCTGAATTCTAACACAAAATTTGTTAATATTTTTGTGTTAGGTAGATAAAGCAAGATGTTAATACATAAATACGAATCAAAAGATAAAGTGAGGGGAATTCCATTTGAATATTCTTAAACCCGATGAAAACCTCTCAATGGTTGACTCAGAAATCAAGGAAACAGGAAATGTTTTCCTTCACACAATGGCCATTTTTCCTTCTCCAGCATTAATCCTGTTTCTCAAAGAATATGTGTGCTTCAAGTATGTAATAGTACAAGTACAAATTAGGGCAGGTCATACAGAAGCTTTATTCACTATAGTCATGGGGAGAGACCAGTGGGACAGCACCTCTCTCCTTGTGTCCCTTGTCTTCTTCCAAGTGGTTACAGAGACCAAGCCTATAGACTGTTTCAGGAAAAAGAGAAAAGGGTGAGGGGAAAACACTTATTTCCATCTTAAAGCCAGGTGTCCATCCCTGGGAGAGATGAACTCGAGTAGCGTGCTAACTGCCAGAGTCCAAGGAAAGTTTCAGACAATAAATAATATGACAGTGTCAGGAGATGGCTCTTGGTGGAGGCCGTAAGAGTAGCCCACCTGGTGTTACTCTAGCTCGTGAGTGGGGAGGTGGAGACCATCTCAGACTGTTAGCTCTTAGTTAAAAAGGAAGTTATTGTAATAAAATACTTTCTTAGCCAGACCTCTCAATTATCAAACATTAATTTTACCACCACAATGTCTTTCCTTTCAATCTTTCCTCAAAGATCAGGTCTTATTGTCCTCACTGGTGTACTGATTTGCTGTGTGTTTGGGTTTGTTTGGTTTTGGTTTTTTCTTATTTGTTTTTTCTTTATTTGAACACACACCTGCAGCTTCCTTGAGAGCATTGCACAGATTAAAAGAATTAACTGATGATTTGCATAGGCTAAACACCACTCTGGACATCCCACTGTGATGTTTATCTTTCCCTGTAAAAACACAAGTGTTTACTTACATCAAGTTTGTGACCATTACGATATGTAAATTGTTTTTTGCAAAATAATATTATCCACCTTGTCATTTTTTCATCTTGTTATAGAAAATATGCTGCACCAATGGGACAGTAGTTTTAAGGATTCATAAGTTTATAATTATGGTAAACAATTATATGCTCATATGGCACTTCTGCTTTCAAGATTAGAGGCTTGCTTTCCTGTGTGTTTTCCTCTCCTTTTATCATAGAAAATGATATTGTTTCTGTAGTGGCTCCCATCCAGACCTCAACATATTTTACAAACACTAATGAGGAAACCTCAGCACTGATTTTTTCTTTT